>VOQK01012384.1:84333-95115 GCA_015052645.1 Benitochromis conjunctus
TCAGACCAGCAGCATCCATTTTTACCACACTTTTCTGTTTTCTCTACTTCACAGGATTTTTTTTACATTTCAAAATATGCCATTAAACTTAATAAGCAGCCCATAGTAATGAGCAAAACAGATCAATATCTATTTACTTTTTTATTGAATCTTAGCGCATGGAATCCAATATGGAGTTTCAGGAAAAGTATCGCCACAGATAAATCTGAAGTGGTGATGAAAAAGAGCATCTGTTACCCGAGTAAATATGAGCTCGTGGTCCATTCATTTTTCTTGCTTGTTCTTTCTCATTCTGTGTCTATTAACAAAATCTCTGTCAGTGTACTTTCAAACTCTTCTGGGAGCCCAGTTTCTCTTTCACGCCAGTACAGTTCGCGCTCACACCTTATTAGAACACTTATTCATGCTAGGTGCTACGGTAAATCAAATTCCCCCTAAAGTTAGGATGCTCTGTTAAAATATTAATGAAAACAGAATTCAATGATTTCCTAATTTATTACATTTTACTGTTTCATGAAAAACATGGATTTGATAGCAGTAACACATAACAGTTGGAACAGGTCCATGTTTACCACTGTGTAGCATCCCCTCTTCTCTTAGCAACAGTCTATAAATGTCTGGAAACTGAGGAGAAATTTTGCTGAGATAGGAATGATGGCTGTCTGATACTGGATACTGGGTGTTTAACAGTCCCAAGTTTTCACTGTCATATCTTCAATTTAATGATGCATCAAATGTTTTTAGTTGGTGAAAGGTCTGGACTACAGGTGGGTCAGTTCAGCATCCAGAGTCTTCTACCGTGAAGCCATGCTGTTGTAATAAATGCAGTATGTGGTTTTGCATTGTCTTGCTGAAAAATGCAAGGCCTTCTCTGAAAAAGATGTCTGGGTGGGAGCGTATGTTGCTCTAAAACCTTTTTATACCTTTCAGCATTGATGGTGTCTATCCAGGTGTGCAGCCTGCTAATTCCACAGGCATCAAAGATGCAGACTTTTAAACTTGATAACAAGCTGGATAATCCTCATCCTCTTTAGTGTTGAAGATGCAGGGTCTATATTTTCCCCCCAAAATTTCACATTTCATTTTGTCTAAGCACAGAACAGTTTTTCACTTTGCCTCAGTACGTTGTACGTGAGTACAGTGCCGCAAGAAGGCTCAAAGATGATAGGCATCCAGTGTTGACTTTCAGCCTTGTCTCTTACACGCAGAGATTTCTCCAGATTCTCTGAATCCTTTCATGTTATGTAGCACAGATAATGAGATAAAAGTATTCTAAAAATGTTCCATAGTTTGTAAACAGTTTTTTATGGATTAGTGAACCTTTGCCTTTTTTCCCTTTTAGAAAGATGCTCTTTTATACCATTTTGTTATCTTGTCCCAACTTTTTTGAGATGTTTTGCCGACATCAATATCAAAATGAGCAAATATTTTTCTTAAAATGCTATATTTTCTCACTTTAAACAAAATTAGGGCTTATGAGATTTGCTTGTAAGATGCATTCTGTTTTTACTGACACTTTGCACAGAGTTTTATAAATGAGTCTTACTATTCCAGTTAGCAGAATATAACAATATAGAGAAGTCTTGCACATACAGAGCCACACTTTGCTATAAAAAGTCCTTTTTAATGCTTTTGCGTGTTGTTATTTATCTTAGGTGGTTGTGTGCTAAAGAATCAGTCCAACGACTGTCTTCAGTACTGTGCTGATTTGTTGGGCCTGGATCAGGATGACCTACGTGTCAGCCTCACAACAAGGGTGATGCTCACTACAGCAGGGGGCGCCAAAGGAACAGTTATCAAGTAAGAGGAACTGCACAGTTTTGATCTTGTTCTTTTTTTGAGAGTGTTTTTGTTTAGAGACAAAGTTCATTTTTTTAGGAAGCTACAGCATTTCAATCAGTCTGAACTCACTGAACTGACTGAAGAAATATACTGCAGATAAAATATCCGTAGTCAGGGAATACTATTAAATTGAAATAAGACCCGGGCAGTGGTAAGATGGGTTTTGCTCCACTTAATCCTGACAGTGGACAAAACCAAATTAATAAACTACTAAGTCAGTTACAGCCTTGTCTATTTGAGTACATCAGTCACAAATGTAGATTAATATTTGTAGTATTTTAACAAGTAAAGCTTTGTTATTGTGATTCTTTTTGTCGGGTTAAATAGAGCATGTTCAGAGTAGAATATGGCATTGGCAGGGCTCTCATGTCATTTTTGTGATGATGTGGTGTTGGAGTGATGGGGCCAGGTTTGGGAAATTAATATTTCAGGAGGGCCAGATGCTGGCCTGGCCTGGAAGTATTTTCTCCACATAAATAATGCAGCCTGTATCTGAGGAGGCAGGGAGGGGAGCATGGCTGCAGTACAGTACAAGCACGGGTGTCAAGGGAGCAGGTGGAGATAAGGGGGGGGCGGGGGGGTCATTAAGCCTCAGACAAATCCACCCTGGCCCTGTAAGGCTGAGGATAACAGAGGGGGCAGTGAATGCATTGGGGTGTTCATGAAACATTGCAACAGATAACAACGCCTGTCACTGAGATAAATTGTAAAGATCTCACATCTTTTCACTGCAGTCTGTTACTACTATTACTGTTTGTAATGGATAAGAGCTTTTTGGATTGGGTTGGGTGCATTGAATATCAAAAGAAAATAGAGGTAAAGATATGGCAAAAGCGAAACCTTTTTATTTTAAATTCATCTTCTTTCCAGCTGCGACTGCCAAGTTGAACTCTTAGCCACCGCGGAGCTGAACTTTGTCTTCAGTCACCTGTTTAAATATTTAAAAATAAAGTTTAAGTTCAAGGTTCAGGTTTTAATTTGAATATCTTGGCTTTGGCACAGAAATCCAAATTTTTTAGAATAACCTGGAACAAAAGGTGGAACGATACTGGGTAACAAAAAGTGTCACGTAGACGCAACAAACATTTGGTTTAATTCTAAAAAGTAAAAAACAGGAGGTTTAATAAGACGTGTCCCGGTTTCGGACTGTGTCAATGCCCCACTTTGTGTCTCTCTCCAGGGTGCCTCTAAAGGTGGAGCAAGCAAACAATGCCCGCGATGCCCTGGCCAAGGCCGTGTACAGCCGCCTCTTCGATCACGTGGTCAAACGAGTGAACCAGTGCTTCCCTTTCGAGACCTCCACCAACTTTATTGGAGTGTTGGACATTGCTGGGTTTGGTAATAATATGCAGAAAAAAAATCTAAATTTACTGTATCTACTGTATAATTTATTTTTTACTAGCTGTCTTTAGCATTTAATCCACTAACACGATTCTAATGTTCAACTGTTTCCTTAAATTAAAAACTCTAACATACATTTCCATACCAGGGTGTTTGCTTTGCTCAACAATCCACATAAATAAACACTGATTTAAACACGCTTTATAAATGTTTTTCATTTTCTTAATTCATTGAAATGTATGTTTTCTGTTTAATTCTTTTTAGAGTATTTTGAGCATAACAGCTTTGAGCAGTTCTGTATCAATTACTGCAACGAGAAACTGCAGCAGTTCTTCAACGAGCGTATTCTCAAGGAGGTGGGTGAGCCCTGGGTGAATGAAGGTAATTTGGGGTGGTTTACTTCTTTATCCTGGGAAACCTGCCACATCATGTCACTGATAAGCCAAACCTACTGACTCTTTCATGAGGCAGGTAGAAGTTGTTGGCATGCTAAGCTTTTCTTTTGTTTCTTTCTTTGTTTTCTCACTTTTATCCTCACCCCCATCTCGCTTATGTAGTCTCTCATTAGAATACTAATTTCTCAAGGGACACGATAAGGCATGATTCTCTCCTGTGATCTTTTAACGCTATTCTCTTCCAAGGTCTCCAATTAGTGTGCCACAATTCTGGCTTTAGCCTCTTTCTCGTTATCCGAATCACATATTGTTGGTTTGATGTTTTTATTTGTTTTTCAGGTTTTTTTGGACATGGGCGATGTTATAAGGCCACTCTGAAAAATCTGAATTAACTTTTATAAACTTTTATAGCAAGTGTTGTTTTCGGTGTTGATTTGTGATATTTAATCATGTTTTTACAGGAGCAAGAGCTCTATCAAAAGGAAGGGCTGGGTGTGAATGAGGTGCATTATGTTGACAACCAGGACTGCATAGGTAAGTCTGTGCCAGTTTCTTTCCTTTGACCACATCTCCTCCTGAAGCTGATAAAATCGCTGACTTCAGCTGTTTCCAAATGAACAAAAGGGAACTTTATCCTGTGATGAAGCGTTTGTAAAAGCACCACAAAAAATGTGGTAATATCGTTTGGAAGAACAGTGTTTAAACCCTACAGAGACTTTATGTTGTTTTGCTTTTTCTCTGTAATTTGTTACCTGGTCTGTGCCTTGGATGGTCCTCGTAAGTGAAAACGGGTCGATAGACTGACACTCTGGGGCATCATAACCATGAAGTGTCACCTTTGAGAGCTTGCGCTGCAAAATACAAAATGTACAGAGATTGTTGTGACTCTCTGTAGAGCCCACACACCACAAATGTACCGAGGTTAGTTCAAGTGTAACATCTGCTCACCCACATGACATTAATTTGGGCCATTCCTCTAGGCTTCACGTCACAGCAGCGAAAATACACCTGTCAGGGGGACAAAAATACCGACTTCTCATTATCCTCGGAGCTGGCACATCCCTGTGTCTGAAGGGAGCAAGCGCGATGAGTATTTGTTTGTTTCACGGCCCCTATTGTGCTATGAGAAGCCGACGAAATGATACACCCCCCTTTGTTGTCGTTGCCTGCATGTCCTCGAATGAATCCTCGAATTAATGGGATGAAGTAGTCAGTGTATCAAGGTGAAGCAGTTTGATTTGTATTTCAAAGGCTGTGATTATTCTGGTGTGAGGTTAACTGACATCCATGAATAACATTTATGACTTGCAAATGACCGTTTGGGTTGGCCATTAATTCACTCATCAATCTTCAGGATTTATGCACAGGTGCTTGTTCATGCAAATTTTTTTTCGGAGGTCCTTGGCCATTAGATTATTTTCCAAGTCCAGGATGTCAGATGAATAATTCAGTTATTTGGCTAAATGAGCATCCTGACGAACATTTTGCACTCTGAATATTCATATTCCAGAAATGATAAGCAGTGGAAATTTCCAATAAATCTATATTGAGGCACAGAAGGTTTTGTGATTTTTTCAACTTCTTTCGTTATTGCTTTTGTGATTTCCACATTATTCTAAGTGACTGCTCTTTGTTGTTTCTAAAAATGTCTTTAAATATTTGAAACTTTATGGATGAATGGATACCACTTGCTTTGAGGTGTTAACATAAATTAGTTTCAGATCTTGTCAGCTAACATTTGGGATAATAGGAATGAAAGGATTGTTATTCACAAAATTTCTGTCTGAGAATCGTAGAGCTGGACTGTGGCTGATGGACAAATATTTGGCTTTTCCAGATCTAGTGGAAGCAAAGCTGACGGGAATCCTGGATATTCTGGATGAAGAGAACCGTCTTCCACAAGCCAGTGACCAACACTTTGCACAGGCTATTCACAGCAAGCATAAAGACCACTTCAGACTCACGGTCAGACTTCATCACTATCCTTTCTCTCTTTCTTATTCACTTTTCCCTTTTCTCCTTTGTTCTCCTATTGTACTCTTTCTGCGTGTTATTCATTCTTTGTTAGACTAGAGACAGGACTGTCGTCGTAATCATTCTTACTCTTCCTGTTTGTTACAACACTTTTGTGAATGACGCACAATTTTACTCCCTCCCTCTGTCGCTGTCTTTGCTGCTATTGTTTGTCACTTCGCCTGTATTTCTGTACGCATGAAATCTTTTTAAATATGTTGCCTTGACACTAATTCGGGCTTAAGATAAGAGGAGGCTGGTTGCAGCCACACTACAGTGGGGAGAGTTGCTACTCAGATATATAGATATACATATTAATAGAGAGAAGAATTTAATCTAAGAGCTAAACTCTGCTATGCAGTGTTCATAGGCTCTTAATGATGTTCACTTACTAAACTAATGCAGCTTAGTCTTTTTTTGAAGAAAAATACCTTTTTTGAGCCCTGTAAAAAACTTGAGCTGCATAGACATTTCACATTTAAAATGATATAATCTGATCCAGGTTACACCTGTTAAATAACTAATGATAAAGATAAAGAAGCCCTGGGCACTCAGTAGTCGTGTGGACAAACAAAAGTCTACTGTAGACACGATGATGGATGGGTTTAGTATGAAATCAATATATATGTGTTTAAGCATGATATGAATTACTTTGATCCTCTCTGTCTTAGGTTCCCAGAAAGTCAAAGCTGACCTTTCACAGGACTCTCCGGGATGACGAAGGCTTTATCATCAGACACTTTGCTGGAGCAGTCTGCTATGAAACAGTAATTTTTAACACTTATTATCACATATGGCTATTGGGACTGAGTTGTACTGACAAGATCCAATATGAGCATATGTTTCACCTCTATTTAGATACAAAGCCCATAAGTATGTGGACAGTTTTTTGGTATTTTGCCCCTGTACACCACCACAATGGAAAGCAGTTTTGTGGCCAGATGAGGCCTGTTTCATGGCAAAATACACAGATAAAAGTTCTGGAGACAATTCCAATTTCGTTAGCTGCTCACTGGAACCAAATATGACGTCCAAAGAGATATCTGTGCAAGTGATGAGGCCATCATTAGGCCAAACCAAAATATACTTGCCAGAGAGATAGCGGCCAAATCAGCAAAACAATCATCCAAAACACCTAATAAAGCTTGCACCGTTTTGTAAAAATTCTCTGGACAGATGAAACCAAGATGAACTTGTAATAATGGTAAAAGAAACATATGGATAAGCAATGACGGGGTTAATGATATGAAGCATACCACATTATTTTTCATAGTTGCTGGAGCCAATGTTATGGCATGGGCATTTAACGCTGTCGGTGGAATCGGGTCGCTACTGTTTATTGATGATGTGACTGCTGATAGAAGTATCTCTGTGCTCGCATTCAGCCAAATGCTATAAAACTAAATGGATAATGATCCAAATCAGTGCAAAAGCAACCCGAGAGTTTCTCAAGGCAAAGGAATGGGATATTCTTTAATGACCAAGTAAGTCACCTGATCCCAAACCTGCATAGCTTGCTTTTTAGTTACTGAAGCCAGAGAGACCCACAAACAAGCAGCAGCTGAAGGTGGCTGCAGTAAAGAGCAACGCCCTGTCTGATCAGCTCAAGGGAGCAAACACAGCATTTGGTGATGTTCATGGGTTCTAGACCTAAAAGGCTTTAAACCATTCATTATATTAAATATTAAATTTGGGCCTATGAATAAAAATGGCCTTAACAGTTAATTCAATACTTTTGTTACACCCGAGCTGAAAGTCTGTCAATCACATCCTTACCGCTTGATTTAAAGCCCACTGTGGTGGTGTAGCGAGGCAAAACTACAAATACTGCGTCATTGTCCAGAATTGTTACAAACCTGACTATAATGTCTCTTAGAAAGTTACCAGTCGAGAGGCATTGAAGCAAAATATATGACATATTAAGCACGCGGCTTGTTGTTTTTATTTATTTTTGTTATTCAGTTATTGTTTTTTTCACAATTATCCATTTTTAAACCCATAAGATACATAATTAAAAACATTATCACGGTGAATTAAAAACACACGTGTTGTCCTGGTACAAATGTTACAGTAAAACGTTCCGTACGTTTTATTGACTGACACATCCTGCGTTGGGTTTTGACCTCTATTAATATGTATAAAGGTCTTTCATGATTGTACATGTATGGATATGTCTGTGTGCACTCGCAGATTCGGTTTGTGGAGAAGAATAATGATGCCCTCCACATGTCCTTGGAAAGCTTAGTTTGTGAATCAAAAGACAAATTTGTTCGAGAGCTGTTTGAGAACTCCAACACCTCCAAGGACTCCAAACAGAAGGCGGGGAAGCTCAGCTTCATCAGCGTTGGGAATAAGTTCAAGGTCAGAGTGAATGTTAAAGGTAGTTTCTTGACTGTTAGAAAAAGTCCTTGAACATAAACTTATCATAACTACACATGAGCAAAACCCCTTAATTTTACCCAAAAAATTTAAATATTGCACTTTTTTCACACTAAACACGAAGATGCTATAAGATTTATTTTGTATTGTATCATATGTGATCCAAATTAAAGGTGAAATGCTTTCATTTTGACGTTTGTGTGTCCAGGAATTTTTCCACAGTTACATTTTTAATTTTATTTTCTTGATTTAAGAGATTTTCTGTTTTGGACTTTAGAAGTAAAAACACAATAATCACTATGTTTTGGGGTTTTTTTTTTCAGATTTTTGATTTTAAAAAATGTAAACCAACTCTAACATCCAGACCTTTCCTGTGACTTTTCTCCTTTTTCTCGCTCTTCTTCTCGTCCCTGTTTCCCTTCCTTTATTCAAGGTCCCCTCTTAGATATCCTCCAGTCTTCCAATTCTTTCCTCTGAGAAATCCTTCCTTGGTGGATAAAGCTGGATAAAGTCAGCTTGAGGTATACTAGAGAGGAGTTAGAAATCAGGGCTAGTGGAAAGAAATAAAAGAAAGAAGAAATGAGACACTCAGGCTTTCACACGGAAGCGAAAGTACACAACTTTCAAGTGCATTTCTTACGTATCACAAAGACCAAAGTAATACAAGGCTGCTCATGACTTATCTCCCAGCTCCATGTGTTGGGCTGTCTTTTTCGATGAATAAAAAGTGTTTGTGCACCATTTCAAACCTTTACATCATCACACCTTCTTTTCAAAGTTTCTGAGTTTCTGTATTACTAATGTAGCTTCTTTGTCATCATCACTTATTCACCAGATGTGGACTCATGCACAAGGACTGTGTGCGTCTTACACACTCTTTTACAAAGAGATAAACAGCTGGATTGTGTTATATGGAGAGAAAATTAGAAAGATAAATATCCTTTGTCGTAATAATCGATCTCTTTACATAAAAGAGATATACGATATTTAGTGTGCTTTGGTTCTTGCATGACTATATATAACTGCTCCCCACGCTTTACGTATTCTCCAGCATGTGTGTCTTGGCGACCTTCACCACAAATACTCAAAATAAAAATAAGCATTTTGTCTGTTTCAACACACAGACCCAACTGAACCTGCTGCTGGAGAAGCTTCGTAGCACTGTAAGTTTAATCTCTGTTTCGCCATGTATTTTCTATCCTATTTCTCAGAATCAATTAAAAAAAACACCTTTTACAAAAAGAAAATAGGCTTTATTACAGTTTTGTGTGTACTGTACACACAAAATGCATGTTATAAAAGACATTTCTCAGATGGCGGTAACAAAGATGGCAAGTTAAAGTACTGTGCTGAGCCAGACCAGTTTTTCCTGATTGATCTTTATTTTTTAACAGGGTTCAAGTTTCATCCGCTGTGTAAAACCCAATCTGAAAATGGTCAGCCACCAGTTTGAAGGGGCTCTAATTCTCTCCCAGCTGCAATGCTCAGGTAAAACCAAAACCGTTTTTGGATAAAATAGTCATCATTTATAATCTTTAAGTCGATTGAAAATACTTCCAGTTTAGCGTTTTTAGACTATAAGGCACAATATCAATGAATGGGTCTATTTTCATACATAAGGCGCACCGGATTATAAGGCGCATTAAGCGAAACAAAACGTGACTGATAGCCTTGAATTTGAAATCCGCTTAGAAGGCATGTCTCTTAACAGGTGCCATTTTGGGGTCCTCATACACGCACAATAATATTATGTTTGAAGCACAGTACTCCGCGAGGCTCCTGACTACGGTAGCCGTAATGCTCCGACAATCCATCAAGCGGTGCGCTTTTGTAGCTTGCCAAAGTCATACTAAAACATTTTGACAGATTATTTTTGAGCACTGTGTACCACATAAAATCAGTTCGAGGTCAGTAAGCACAACCAGAATTAATACATAAGGTGCACCGGATTATAAGGCACACTGTTGATTTTTGAAAAAATTAAAGGATTTTAAGTGCGCCTTATAATCCGAAAAATATGGTAGTCTGACTTGCTCTTTGAAGCACTTCAGACGGGTTCAAGGTGGGAGTGGGATTATGTCAGTGATTGGCTCTGAGGCTTTTTTTATTTACAGTGGTAATGCGCATGATAACACTTGAAGCCAGGTGGGAGTCTACGTGTATTGTGATATGTGCAGATGACAGTGTGAATTGTATCAAGAAGTGGAGACGGGAAGAATGAAAGTAACCAGAAGAAAGACAGATGAGAGGGAGGGAGGGAGACAGGTGGAATGGTGTAGTTGGATGAGTTTAAATATCTGGAATCATAGTACACAAGGGAAGGGAAGAAGAGAGTATAGCATGGGTGGATTGGATGACAGAGTGAAAGGAAGAGTGAAAGGAAAGGTTTTCAGGATGGTAGTGAGATGTGCTATGGTGTTTGGAGATGGTGGTACTAAACAAAAAGACAGGAGACGCAGAGTTACAGACTGAGATTTTCATTGGGAGGGACCAGAATGAACAGGATTAGAAATGAGTACATCAGAGGGACAGCTCAAGCTCAAGTTTAGAGATGAAAGGCTGAGATGGTATGGACATGTAGAGAGGAGGGATAGAAACTATTTGGGTAAAGGGTGTTGGCGTTTTGCTTTCCACTGCTAATAAAAATAGTTGTTTATGTCCCAGTGCATCCTGCTACTGCAGTACTGCTGTAATAATGTCAATAATTAATGTCAATATAATCCTGCAACAGCCTTTGAATGAGAACACATTAAAGTAGATTTCATCTGCTGTGGCGTTCTTGTGTTATTGTGCTCCTCGTGGATAGGCATGG
>VOQK01012384.1:103810-114366 GCA_015052645.1 Benitochromis conjunctus
CATAAACTGATGAAAGTTCAACAGTTCTTGTCTATCTCCGCCCTCCCTATACCTCTAAACCTTGTCTTAAATAGAGCTCAGGTGTTTCAGATATAATAAATATCACTGTATTTCTACAGCTACGTTGTGTTTAATGTTAGGAGAAAGCATTCAATAGCCTATGCAAGCTTTACCTTTAGGTTTCGGTGAGCATAAATTACATTGGATTGAAAAGCTTCTTATGTCAGCGCTGGCTCCAGAGTCCATGTTGTAGGTGCCTCTAACTATTCCTGTAAGTCAGGTGACCTCTGGCAACCAACAAGAGAAAGAGAGACACATGTTTTGCATGTGCCTAGCACAGAGATTAGGCAGATTTTGTGCAGTAGAGGTAAGCACATTGGCTGGCATGGCCACCTTAGTAGCTAAAGAATATTCGAAAGATCACAGCTTCCTTCTGTCTTCCTTTTCCTGAATGGGGAATGGGATTCATTTCACATTTACATTCTGCCAGAAGCAAAGCCCTGGGCATCACATCCTTTCCACAGCTTTTTTTCTCTCTGCAACAGAAGTAAAACCTTTTTTCTCTAGTTTATCACCATTACACACTGGCACATGTCTGAGCCAGCACTGATCATCATCCCAAATCAGTTTAATCTTTGCAGTCTGTGTGAATTTTAAATGGTAATGGTAATTTAGCTAATAATTCATAGATCAGCATTCCTCTACCCAGAGACAGTAACAGTTGTACCAACTGTAAATAGAGGAGACAAATCCTTTGTATTATTGAATTAGCAGCCTATACTCAGCAGGGAAGCTGGAGACATGAGATAAGAGCTCTGCAGTAGTCTGTTAAGTAGCTAAAACACCATCAATTGCCATTAGTTGACTTAGTAGTTGTTTATTAAAGGAGTGCACAGTTACACTTTGTTTTTCATTTATCCCTCATAAAGTATGTGATAAGTTTTGGAAGAGCTTTGCAGTAGTTTGAGTGAAATTTAAAAACAGGCCACAGAGATGTGGAAACTCGGCTCTTCAGCTCCCCTGCTATCTGGCTAACAGCTAAGACAATGAGGAAGGTTTACAGGAAGTGAGGTGATTAATTTTTTTCACTAAGGTTGGTATACGTAATAAATCTGCTGGTTGCAAATGTTCATCCATTCTTTCTGCAACTGAGACATTACATCTTATTAATCCTTTATATTTTTTCAAAGTAAAGCTGTCGTTTTGTTCATCATTTTCTGATTTATTGTTAAAAGTAGCTGTTTCTGTTTTGGCACATCCTCAAAATGTTAAACTTGAATCATATTTGAAGGTAACTCCCAATCCCTTGGTACTCCCACCTTGTCACACTTACCTGTCTTCACACTCACCTTCTTTTTCTTTTTTCCGCCCCCGCTCATCTGTTCCTTGCCATAGGGGTCCTCAGGTGCAGGCGACCAAAGCTGCTACTGGTGAGAAAAAGTATGACCTTAGCAAGTGGAAGTATGCTGAGTTGCGAGATGTCATCAACACATCCTGTGGTGAGAAATCCTGAACCCACCCAGTTTCACCTCACTCAACAAAACAGTGTGTGCACATTGAGTCAACCATCAAATGCCCATTTAGTTATTAAAGCCCACGCTGAAAATCACTTTATTTTTCAGTGGAGACTTCATCACAAAATTATTTACAGTTTTCAGCCCCCACATTAAATAATTCTGCATCAGCTCATGTTTTGGCCATTCTGATACACAAAATCACGGGGTGCCATCTCTCTCTGCAGATGCTTTTCATCTGCACTCTCTCAGTCATTCCTCGAGTTGCCAAAGTGGCTGTTAAAAAGCTAAAACTGCAGCTGTAGAGAGTGAGAACACAAGATGTCTTCCCTGCAACATAAAAAAAACCAATATGATGATGTTCCCACAGCTGCTATGGCTCATCGACTTGTTTTTTACTGTTAGAGAGAGAGGAAATTATCATCATTATGGTGGATGGCTGACTTTTACTCTTTCTAGTCATTCCCAGCCAACCTTCTTCTCAGTCAGCATGAAAAGCAGATGCCTTTATGCCAATGTCTTTATAACTGCCACTGTATACTGTACTCCGATCAGTGTTAGGCACTCTGATACCCCCGGTGGGATTCCAAGGACATCTGGCTAATTTGTGGAACACATTTGCTTTGATGGGATCGGTGGTGTTACCAACAAAAAACTGTGCTTTAAAACTGACTGATTATAGCCCGATGTTCACTAAAGGCGCTATCTGTTTTGAATGTTTTCTTCACTGAGATGGCATTCTGCACCCTAAAACACACACATGCACGCACAATGTTTTCTGGAAATAGCTGTTAAATTTGTCAGTTTTGGCATTATGAAACTGTTGCCAGCCAAGTAGCTGCTGGATCTCTTTACTGATTCGAAAACTATATAAAATGGTAATTTGCGACATTCCTGTTCCAGATTTGGATTTTATGTTGAGAAACAGAAGATAGATGTAGATTAAACCAGCCTGTGTTAAATAAAAATGGGCGCTCATTCTTCTCTCTTTCATTCTTTTGCCAGTTTGTGATTGTTTTGATTTCATGTATGCTTACTGATGCTATGTTGTGGGGACAGACATTGACCTGCTGGCAGCCTGCAGAGAGGAGTTTCATCGTCGTCTGAAGGTCTATCATGCATGGAAGTCCAAGAACAAGAAACAAAATGATGACTGGAGCGATCTGAGGGCTCCTAAATGTGTCACTGACTATGGTTAGTAAAGGATATCATTCCCCGTGTTCTGTTGCTTAATGATTCCACTACTGCACATGGCTCCATAGTGTAGTGGTTTACACGTTTGCCTAACAAGCAAAAGGTTCCTATTTTGTTCCCAAGAGGAGACACAAATCTGTTTGGGGTGCATGAGGAAGGACATCTAGCATAAAAATCTGTCAAATCAAATATGCAGAGCTACCTGCTATGGCGACCCCTTGACAATAAGGGAGCAGCTGAAAGTTGCTTTAAACATGAGCATAAATTTGCACCCTCCCATACACTGTATATGAATACTGTAATAAACAGTCACTAATGCAAATCTTACTGCAGGTTATTTACTCCACCTCAGCCCTTCACTTTTATTGGCAGGGACCTGCCTGTGTGACCCGCACACAGATCACCTGCCTATGTTTTCCAACACTCAGTTAACAGATGAAATGCCAAGGCCTAAACATTCAGCCACCTTCTGTTCGACTCTGTCAAAAATGGTTGTTCTAATTAGCAAGTAACTGCCAGCCATGCCTCGTTAGGCTCACTGGTTGCTAGTATGACAGCTTGCTTTCCTTCTCAATTCAACCGAGCATAGTCTGTGCCACAAAACACACACGAGTGTTACTTGGCTCCTTGAAAGCTCACTGTCGTACTACATTTGTCTTCCTTTTCATTTTAAAAACAAATATTTGGTTTGATGGACAATGGGAACATTAGATGTTGCTTCTAATTTTACTATATTTTCTTGCCTTTCTTTTTTGATATGATAGCTCTTGAAAGCTTTACTTTGTTTCCTTATGTTTGGATCCTGATTTTGGCCTGTACTGATGTAGCAGGGGTCGTATTTGAGGCTACTTCATAAAAGGCTAAAAGCTCCGTTCCCAGCCTTTCCCTGTAGTGTGTACATGGGCCATCTCTGGTCCTTTTTGATCTTGTATGTTTTGAAAGCTTTATTCTTTCTTTCCTGTCCCACTCAGTATGTTCTCTTCTTTTACCAAAACTAGTACAAAGCTACATTAATGTAAGCCCAAATAACAGATTCTTTGTTGTGAATACTTAAAGCTGTTGCTGTGAAAGTACAAAACCATCTCCTCTACTACTTCAAATTTTTTTACTGATTGCACCGTCTCACTGCAGCTGAACAGAACCCAGCTCCTCCAATGACGGCCCAGAATCAAGAGGTAGCCATGAACCGACAGCAGCGCTATTTCCGCATTCCTTTTATCCGCCCCGCTGACCAGTTCAAGGATCCCCAGAATAAAAAGAAGGGCTGGTGGTATGCCCACTTTGACGGGCCCTGGATAGCTAGACAAATGGAGCTTCATCCAGACAAACAGCCCATCGTGCTGGTAGCAGGTGAGTCAACAGTTAAATTTGTTGTAGATATATATATATATATCTGCACATTAATGAAAAAAAGGCTCTTTAATTTGTTTTAGTATTATTATTATTATCATAATCTTTTAAACTAATTTAGCGATCCTTTGACTTTAAGATCATTACACACAATCTGGAAAACTAGAGGAGAGCTGAGTTACTGGCTGAGAAAAGAGCGAGTAAAGTTACTCTGGCATTTGGATCAACCATTAAATTTAATCAATTTAATGCATTGAAATTTGGTGATGTAATATAGGTTCAGTGCCACTGATCATTGTGATGTACATGATTAATAAAAATGTTTCTAAGAAATTAGTTGGTTTTGGGCCTTTTGTGCAGCAGAATTCTCTGTTATAGCCCTTTTATTGTCTTGTGAGGATTCCTGATCTTCTCGATCTTCTGGCACTGGTTTAGTCTACAAATTGCCAGGAAGGACTAAAAAGATGCAGTTTCTGCAAAGTAAAATCTTCGGTTTATTTTTCTTTACAAAAGGATACCAATTAATTCTCTAAGATATAAATCAAAGGGAAGCAGACTAGTTCATACATTTAGTCACTGTTTTAGCTCTACATGATCTTCCTGGAAGTTATGAACTCTCTGTTTGCATGTTTGTTTTTTTGTTTCTTTCAACTCCTCAGGTGTGATTAGGAGTTTAGCAACCAAATTTGGCAAGTATACGTTAGGTCCCTGAATGATCTTATTCATATCAGATATTATGACGTGGTCATGTTGCCTACCAAACAGATGAAATGATTTGCAGCAGGATATAATAACCTGTTTCGTGCATTTATGAACCTACAGCGCCTTATGAAAGCATCAAATCACTTTTACGTCACAACAGTATCATCAAATTTATAGCCAAAAAAACAGCAGTTACACATTATATATTATAACACCATCAACTATCTCGCATGGCAACCATCTACCATCAGGCTAAATGTACTTGTTTTTGCCTTTATGCACCTATAATCCCGTATGAAAGCATCCTGTTGTTTTATTTCACGACAGTAGCATCTCATTTATCTCCACAAAAGTTGAATTATACATGATATAATATAATGTCGTCACGTTGCCGAGCAACCACCTACCAATGAGCTAAAACGGCCCATTCTTTTGCTTTATGCACCTTTAGCGCCTTATAAAAAGCACTGTGTCATTTTCAGTTCACTGCCAGCAGCACAAACACGCCAAGCAATGCTAGAGCATAGGCATGTGGTAGTCTAATAAATGGATGACTAAAACTGTGTGATGTCAAGTGTCCAAGTGAATGCACTGCTAGTAAATCTCTATCCTTATTCCCCCGTCACTGCTCAGGCAAAGACGACATGGAGATGTGCGAGCTGAGCCTGGAGGAGACCGGTTTGACCCGGAAGAGAGGGGCGGAGATCCTGCCCAGGCAGTTTGAAGAAATCTGGGAACGCTGCGATGGAATTCAGTACTTGAAGAAAGCCATTGAGAACAAGCAGGCCCGCCCAACATACGCTACCGCCATGCTTCAGAACATCCTCAAGTGAACCACAACACACACAAGATAAGGGAAAAGTCAAAAGTTTGGTCTACGCCTTGAGACACAACACAACACTATATACACAGACAAATGTAAAAGATGCACAGTCAGGTTGCAGAACACTGCACCCACAGTAACCACAGACAAAGTTGCTCTATACACACTCTTTCTGTAGACAATGAGTCATGTTCTTTATGATTTACTTTATGTTGATTATTTTTAGATTTTTACCATTTCTTTAAAGCTTGCGGTGGAACATCTCAGTGATGTAGCATAACGATTTGTGGGGGAATTCTCAATCGATGTTTGAATAGAATATCCGACCGTGAGGCCTTATATGGCAATAATACAACATCACAGAAGCCTTAATTGGTGCATAGCCTTTTTAGCTATAAACCTGAAACCTTAATGGTCTGCAAAAGCAGCAAACATATTAGACTGAATCATGAAAACCTCTGCAGACATTCTTTTAAGGGTCTATAACTGTCTTCTAATTGTTTATGAGTTTTCTGAATTTAACAACCATAATTGCCATTCAGTGATTATAAATATCTGTGATGTGGCTATGAATAACTGCCCATGCACGAGATGACAGTAATAAAATATATCACATTATAAGTACTTAGAGGTGACGATCACGAATACAAGGCCATACAACCAAGAGTCAAATTAAATTCACTTTGTATAGATTGTGTACATCTAATGTGAAATATCAAAGGTCAAATATAGAAGACCGTAATGTTATAAGTCATCCTCACAACTGCTCACAACACAGCCTCATGAAGTAGGATATATTTTTCTGGCAGAACAACAATAAGTTTATTTAATTATTCATTAACGGGCGCTGTCAACTCCTGAATTTCATGAAAAAAAGGAAACTTCTTTTGTACTGTTGCTCATCTGAGAGGGAATTGTTTTCATGTTTGCAGTTTTCTGGGTTTGGGGTTGTTTTACAGACAGTCATTGTGTGTGTGTGTTGGTGTGTGTGTGTGTGTGTGTGTGTTATGTGTGTTTATGTAGTATTTTCTTAAATTGATTACTTGACTCCTCAACTGGTTAGGCCAGGATTGTTTCAGTCATCTTATTCAACGGTCAATCTTTGTTTAAAATGTTGTAGTCAAGAGTAATGTAACTATTGAATCACTCTTAAGTGTTTTTCTTTGGTTTTCTCTTGTATGTTGGCCTTGAAACTGGAACACTGTAGAAAATAAAAATATTCCTGGATCGGTTGTTATTTTTGCAGTTATTCTACACGGCTGAAAAACCATGAATTAATTCACAAATATTCACAAACAAGCTGATCAGTGCTCAGTAAATGGATCTCGCATTCTGATGATAATTCCTCATAATAGGATTAGCATGTAGGTTAATTAAACAACAAACGCTAACACACTGCAGATGTCACCCGGTCCAATTACGTGATCAACAGGATTAAAACTCAAGGATCTCAGGCTGTTTCAATGTACAGGACTTTGCAGAAGCCTTGGCTCATCCCTTATTTCTTTGTATTTTGCTATAAAAATATGAAATAGGTGCATTGATTTATTAAAGCATCTGCAAACATATATAGAAATACAGTATGCAAGGCAAAAGCAGCATTTGTACGATTCTAATGAGCTTGAAAATGAATATTTGGTGTGACTACCTTTATTCTTTAACACAGCCAGAACTCTCTTAGGCAGCTTTCTTGTAACTTCTTTAAGTAGTCTTTAGGAATGGTTCTCCTGGTTTCTTGAAGTATGTTTAAAGCTTTGTTTTGGACGTTAGTAGGCTTTTGTTGAACCAAACCATGACAGAGGCCACACCATCTTTTACAGATGGCTGTAGAAACTCACTTTGGCACCTCGCTCCTGACATCCTCAATAAATGTTGACTACAATTTGAAAAGAAAAAATTCCAAACTTGGAATCATGGCTCCAAAAGGCCTCTTGCCACTGACTTTCAGTCTAGTTCTTGTGTAATTCGACACACCCTAGGTTTTTCTCCCTGTTTTCCTTTCTTAAGAATGGCTTCTTGACAGTTACCTTCCACATTGGCCATTTCTGGTGAGGTTTCCTCAAACAGTAAACAGATCAGCTGCATAGCCAGATGCATCTCTCAGGTCCTGTGTCAGGTCTTTGTTGGTTTTTTCATGCTTCTCAGAGACAGGACCGTGTCCAGTTTCCTGGATTTTTTATTTATTTTTTTTGTGCAGACACTGCACACCATGCTTATATATGCCTAGTTTTTGGGTGATAGTCCTGTTGGAATCATCTTGTTGCTGGGAAAATTATATTTTATGCTTGTCAAACTGTGTTATCTTTGACATTTTCATAGAGTCAACTAAAGAAACTGGAACAGATTGTGTTTTTGCAACAGGTTGCTAGTAGCAATGTCTTTTTTTAAATTGGTTTAAAAAAGTTATCTGTTCTGTGTAGACACAGCAGTGGTTCACCCCTTGAAAAAACAGCCAACTGACAAAGCAAAGCTTCAGAAAGCCAGCAGAACAATTGCTCAAAACTACAAATAAACTAAGAAAAAGTATAACAAAGTCTGCATCCGTGAAGAAAGAAATTTAGGTTTGGATCAAGACTTTTACACAGTATTGTATGTTTTCTTTATATTATATTTAATTAATATCAGCATAAAGCAATGCATCCTAAAATAAAAATAAACAGTGGTGCATGTGAATTGACTGTAAGCAGCGTATACTGTACGGCGCATTTCGGACCCGTAAACACAATAATCTTGATTTTATTTCAAAAACCAAGTTCGTTGACGTCAGGCTTTAAACTCATTCTTTATTCGCTCTTTACATATGATTAAATTACACAGACCTAACACACTCTGAGCTGCCAAAACAAAGAAAATGTTTTTGTTCATTCAAAAACATTTTATTCTTTTGTTTTAAATGTAGAATGTGTAAAAGCAAATGTCCTGGTATTAATGGACTCCACACAGTAATTTTAAGAATAACACATTATGACCAAATACTTTATGCATTCATTCTCTTTTTGGAACACAGTAATGTTAAAGGATGGCATTGCAGTAAACAATATCATAAAGTCTAAACAAAAGATACCACCTTGCGTAAACAAGGTGGTGGTAAACACCTTGTATTTATGTAAATAATATATACCTCATTGTGAGGAAAGAAAAACCTTTGCCAAGGGTATACAGGAAATGTTCCTACCATTCAGTATATAAAATAAATATTAGGTTCCACTTGAACACAGCCTAAGTGCACCGCAGTATCCATAGCTCTCTGTCTAACAAGACACTTTCATCACTATGAACAATTAAACTCGATCGCTGCTTTACGGCATCTGCATCTGTACAATCCGCCCATATATATAGACAGCAACACCAGTTCTTTTCTTCCCCTCCTGTTTCGCACCGTGTCAGTGCGTTGACAGATCTTCAAACGAACAAGGAGTCATCAGAGAACTGTAACTTCGAAACATTCATTATCCGATGCCCTTAAAACATGACACGTTCTGTATTCATTTGTCAGTCGCCACATCTGGAACAGACAAGAGGAAGAATAAACACTCATTTCAGGTGGAATTATACATGACAAAATGCCCTTTGAAACTGCATCTACAACTTGCTTGCACTGCTTAAATCATGAGGTACGTGATAAAAGGCACGCTGCTTTTATTTTGAAACTACTCATTACAGGTTAACGTTCTCTAGAATTTATTTTGAAGGCGTTAATCGCGCAAATGTCAATAGTGATTTGGTTTGTGAGTTCCAAAAGTAAAAATCATTCAAACTAGTTGCTCGCTCAGATGGTTTACCTTTTGCAAACGTCGTATAGCTGTAAAATATTTATAGTATAAAGTTATTACATTTTGTTATTGTTTAATTCTTATTGAACACCTAAATTGTAATATCAATGCATATAACTTTAAGTGTATTCTACATCTTACAAGACCTCAATTTTACATTGTACATTTATATTCCTTACCTCATTGTGCGGTATACAGTGATGAAAGTCGACCATTTCTGAGACTAATCTTTCTGATCTTGTTGTGTAGAGTTGTCTGGGGATCTGTGGAGGCAGGCAGTAGAAAAGCTCCGTATTTACAGTGTGCCTCAATAATGTATTATTAAAACAAAGGCAATTGAATGGGATAAACATATAAAATGCAAATGAAAGCAAACACTTAACTATTCAAGGGTCTACTCCAGGAGATTGTACCTACAGCAATCAGCACATGGTTCACGGTTAAAACTACACATAGTGGTTGGGTTTTTGTTGTGGATCATGCGGTTAACTCTTTTATTTTGTCGATAAAAGCATCTGAGTGTCTACTGAATATACCAGAGGATGTTCAGTCCCAGTGAATGATTTAATCTGCTGTATAGTTTTGACCTTGTAGTGTAATTCATCCACCAATCAATCCATTTTCTTCTGTTCGTCCAATTGAGGGTCACAGAGCCTATCCCAGCTGTCATGGGGTGACATGCTGGCTACACCCTGAGCAGGTTGCCAGTCTATGGCAGATATTTTGAAGATACATCAGAGCAACTTTAAATACAAATGAAATGTCAGCCTTGATCACGTCATCACGTCTGTCACTGTGGTCAGCAGCACAGGAGCACCACAGGGAACTGTGCTGTCCCCTCTTCTCTTCACCCTGTACACCTCTGACTTCTGCTATAACTCTGAATCATGCCATATTCAGAAGTTTGCAGATGACACAGCCATCATGGGGTGTATCTGGGATGATCAGGAAGAGGAATACAGGAGTCTCGTGAGGAACTTTACATGGAGTCACACAAACCACCTGCAACTCAACACCTCAAAGACCAAGGAACTGGTTGTGGACTTCGGGAGGTCCAGACCAGATCCACTGCCAGTTCAGATGGAGGGAGAGGTGGTCAGCATGTACAAGTACCTCGGGCTGTGGGTGGACAACAAACTGGACTGGTCATGCAACATGCAGCACCTGTATAAAAAAGGCCAAAGCAGACTGTATTTCCTC
>VOQK01012385.1:2950-16605 GCA_015052645.1 Benitochromis conjunctus
CTTTTGTCTTCACACAATTTTTTCTTCTTCATTTCTATCTGATTTCTCTCTCTCTCTCTCTCTCTCTCTCTTTCATCCCTGTTGTATTTGCCCATGCTGCTTTGCTCTGCATCTCCCTCCTCATTTCTCTGTTCGAATTTATATTCCAATCTGTCATCCTCTCCTTTCCCTTCCCACTGCCGTCCATCTCGACTTCCTCATTCCGTTACACCCGGCAGATTACTCAATCTCGAGATCCGTCTTAAACCTCAGACCTCATCCTCTCTGCTTTGCTCTAGTCCTCGGCTGCTCGAGCTCTCATTCTCATCGATGTCTGTCTCACTGCCATTTCCACTTTTCATCCCTCTGCCACATTCTATATTTTCCTAGACATACATATTTATATTCTCAACTTCTCTTAGATATTCAGCCATTCTCTCTCGCTGTCTCTCGCTCTCTCTCTATTTGGTCTCTCTCACTACCTCCTTGCTTCCAGTATTTCATGCGTGAATAATCCATGTCAGTTTAATCCTTTTAGCTATTCTCCCCGTAGTCTAATGAGCCTATAGCTCTACTGCACTGCCTCACACACACAGACACACACAGACACACGTGCACCACAGCTATCAGTATGCTTAAGAACATTAATACCACCTTAACAGGATTTATCTCACTTCTCGATCCCTCTCCATCCTCTACTCCTTCTCTCCTCCTCTCTCCGGTCCGGTCTGTCTCTCCTCTCCCCTCGGCCAATGAGCACTCTCCACATCCCTCAATTAATCACACTAATATCTTATTTTAATTGCGTAATTGCCACATAGGCTTTACCAGAACTGACATTTTGCTAAGTGGTCTAGAGGCAAACTCACAAATCTTCTGTTAGCTGCAAGCTGGTAACAATAAAGGATGTCCACTTGAGATTTTTTGGAGCGCTCAGTAAAAATGCAACAAGTAAAGAAAAAAATGATTCAGAAAGTTCCTGAAAAAAAGAGGTCTCCACTCGTATTAGGAGACTAAACAGATACATTCATTTAATAAAATATTGATATTTGATCCTAGTTATTAGTGGTTTAATGGAAAAAAGAAATCCCTCAAGAAATGCACAAAACAGAATGCTACACATGCCAAGGCTCTTAAATCCATAGAAATGTGGTCATCTAACAAGAATCTAACAAGAGAAAAATTACAAAGGCAGTTCAAACTAAAACAAAAACAAGCAGCAGTACAAATACTGTGAATGGAAGCAGTCAGGAGCTTTATAGCCAAACCCAGCGTGCCACACTGCTTTACGAAGTTAAAATGTTCTTCATCGTGGAAATAGGTGCATCCAAGAATTGACTGTGGCAGACTAAGCTGAGCTCCACGGGAGCGTCACCAAATACGTGCACCTAAATGGAAATTTTTGAAAACCAACAAACATATTTGAACCAGATGGTGTATGGTGAATAATTTAGTTATAAATCATATTTAATACATCAGTAGGGGCACATGAGATACTGTGGTTATTATGATGGTTTGCACGCTTGTCTGTAAACAGTAAATGTTGTTTGGTGTCCACAGTAATGTCATCCGCGGCTATTTGTGCAAGATCACCTTAAATATGTGTAAGTGTGAGTGAGTGTGTGTCTCCTGATATGTGACTCTTTGATTTCCTCCATCCCATCACCTTCAAAGCGCTGTCCCTTCATCGGCAGACACAGCAGCAGGACAGAAACTTTGCCGCTTCCCCCCATCTCTATTTGTCTCTCGCTGTCTTCTAATCAGTCTCTGTCATCGCCACCCCCTGTCTCCCCTTCCCCCTTGTCCAGCTCTCGTCTCCCCCTTGCTTGCAACCTCGATCCCTCCCTCACTCCATCATTCTGTCTGTGCTTCCATCTGCTCAATTGCTCTTCTGCGTCGCACGCGCAGACAGTCGTCTGACAGCTCTATGAATTTTACACACTCACAGAGTAAGTTATATCGAGCTAATTAGCTCAAATGGCAGCAGCGCGCCACATCACTGCCATTTAAGAACATTTAATAACATACTACCACAGTCCATGAAACCTTGGTGTGTTTAAAAGTCTTGAATGCGGGATGTGTGGACTGTGTGTAATACACACACATTTTCATTTAAAAAGTTGTCGTTTTGAACATTTTGTTCATTCTTCTGTGATTCTGAGCTGGTGAAAAATCTGTGTGTAACCCTTAAAGAGATACTTCCAACATGTCACAGGTTTATATATATGGCCGTCGTGACCTTGATGAGGACAAGGCTAATGTCTAGATTACATGCTTTTTGAGGGAGTGGCAAGGTCTCTTGCAACGCAGCCATTTTGGCATTAAACAGCAGGTAAACACAGGTGTTACTAATCACATTAGCAGAGGTTCTCTTTCATTTAGGCTCATTTAAGCTTAATTAATGTGATTAGCAACACCTGTTTTTCCCCCACTACTTTATATGGACGTAGCTGTTTGTGACATCTGTCTCGTTTCTTTTTATTTTTTCCTTCAGTTGTCATACTCCAGACCTGAGTACTAATTTCAAGATAATACAGTGCAGTGAAATTCTGACGAGGAAAAATCGGATTTTCCATTATAAAACTGCAATTGCAAAATATGCTGTGTAGAATGTATATAAAACTAAAATGCAATGATGTCATTCATGGCAGAACAGTGAAAACACAGCAAACGTTTAAACTTGGAAAATTTACCATTAAAAAACAAATATTTCCTTATTTTCGGCAGCACGGTGACATGGTGATTAGCCCTGAGTTTACCATCTGCTCGGGACCTTTTCTGTGTGGAGTTTGCATGTCCTCCCTGTGTTTGTGTGGGTTCACTCCGGGTAATTTGGCTTCCTCCCACAGTCCAAACACATGCAGTCAGAGGGGCTAGGTTATCTGGTAGGTCTAAATTGCCTAAACGAGTGAATGTCAGTGCAAATGTTTGTCTGTCTCTCTGTGTTAACCCTGCAACAAGGCTGTTCCTGGCGACTAATTTCTTTGTCAAGGGAAAAAAATTAGACTAACTGACTATTGTAAAACTAAGAAAAATTCAGATATCAAGTTATATTTGACAACGGTTTAATGGAAAAAGCCATTTAAACAAAGGCTTTTGAAACCATTAATAACATTTTCTCCCACTTATCTAAAGTTGGGTCACTGGGGCAGCAGCCAAAGCATGGAAGCCCAGACTGCCCTCTCACAACCTCTCCCTCGACATATCCAGGGAAATGTTAAGGACTTCCCATATAATCATTACAATAGCAATGATTAGTTGTCTCCAGCACATCCCGAGTCTATCCCGAGGTCTCCTCCCAGTAGGACATGCCTAACCAGAACACCTTACCCAGGAGGGTTAGCTCAGCTGACTCCTTTCTATGCCCCCCCACAATGGGAAAGCCCATCCACCCCTCATTGCTGCTTGTATCCATGATCTCTAACAATAATACTTTTAACAAAAAGATCAGGCCAAAATTAACAGAAGTGTTATAAAGTTTCTCAACAACGATGCTCCATCTGATGGCAGATGGCTGCATACCATTTATGACACAACTGTTTACCAACAATTGGCATCAATTCAAATGTAAAACAATTATATTAAACAACTACTATGCCTGATACCGACTAGTTACAATAGCAATGATTAGTTGTCTAGTAGAGTAGTCGCATACATCCCCCACCCAGTCCACAGTATACCCCGCCTCTTGCCCTGGTAGCTGGGATAGGGACCAGCCTGGACTTGAGCCATGCTCCTGTGTTCTACCACGATGTCATGCTGCTGTAATAGTTGCAGTCTGTGGTGCAAGCCCTTCCTTGAAAAACATGTCACCTGGATAGGAACATGTGTTTTTAAACTTGTACATGCGACAGGCATATACACTACAATCGGGATGCAGGCCGTTGAACTAATAACAATATGAGAACTTAGTTGTCCAAAAACAATGTCAAATTACGATCCATCTGACCACAGAACAGATTACCACTTTGTCTCAGTCTATTAGCTTTGAGCCAGAGTAGACAGCTGTGTTTCTGGATCATGTTCCCAGCTGGCTACTTCTTTGCGCGATGAAGCTTTTAACCTACATCTGTGGAAGGGAGACTGAACTGTGGGCAAAGACAATGACTTCTGGAAGTGTTCTTTAGCCCATGCAATAATTTCCATTACAGAATCATTCCTGCTTTTGATGCAGTCCCAACTCCAGAGATACAAATGATTTTCAGTCTTGTCCCTTGCGCACAGAGATTTCTCCTAATCCTTGGAATCTTTTGATGATATTATGTAGAGTAGATGATATTCAGACTCATATATGTTGAGGAGTGAATTACGGATTGTTCTACAATTTGTGTAAGCAGATTTTTTTTTATCTTTCTAAAACTGTCTTCATTTCATAGAAATATATATATATATACATATCCCCCTAACACCCTTTACCAGTTGTTATGCGGGTTGCCAGACTTTGTTGCCTGCCTAAAAAGACTACAAAGTCAAGACAAGAGAAAAAGTTAAGCTCGGCTGAAAGCCTAGCAGAGCTACTGATCTGAATGTGACAGTCATATCTGCCGTACCTGCTTTGTTCTGTGCTGGACTGCCCATCTCCATGTTTATATGCATGCACAGGCAACATTGGGCATTTCCCAGAATAGAGACAAGTACTTTTTTTTTGTGGGTAAAGCCACAGAACTGCATATGAATTAAAAAAGTCCCATGTGTGGATCTTGGCAAAGGTAAAGCAGGGCAATTCTGAGACAATCCCAGCAGACCAGCTGATATGAATGCCAGCCCACATCAGCTAATACATGTCTAGTCCCTGAATTGGAACAAGATGAAAAACAACACCTGGCTCATGGTTCTGCTGTCAAACTCAGCTGAGCACCTATTTGTATTTATTAAAAATTAAACTTTTTTTCAAACCCAGAAAAGTAGAGAACTGCAACAACTTCCATCGCTGACTGCATGTCGTATTTTTGCAAATCCACTGAAAGCAGAATTTTAACATCTGGTCAAACCCATCGGTGAAACCATATAAAGATAACACAACTTCACACGTGTACGTAAGCCTCGGTAAACACAGTAAACTAACCTTTTTACACAAAGACAACACATCGCACCGCTGTATGCTCACAAGCCGTTCACTTAGGCTACATGAACAAATTATATCCGACTGATTAATACAACCTTGAAGGCGTCAGAGCACATGTGTCCAAACCCAGCGCAACTGACAGAGGCAGTGAGATTTGAGCGATGTGCTGTTTATTTAATAAGCAGGTCAGCTGGAGCATTTCAATTATTCCTGGGCACTAGGAGTGATGGAAGGAGGGAGGGTGTGAGGACTGCTGTGGGTAAATGGAAGCTGAAGCACAAGGGAAGAAGAGGAGAGGAAAACTGCGTGTGCGTGTGTGTGTGTGTGCATGTGATTGGTGATTGCAGAGGCCCTAATGGATACCAGAAGGGGAGCCATAACAAACACAAGGGAAATCAAACTGTAGAAATTACAGCTCACTCTAAACGTTGCATCGAGCATGTTTGCTATCTGTTCTGTATCCAATTACACAGCGGAAAAAATACTCTTCACTTTTTAACCTGATCAGTATTTACCTGCATTTTGTCATCTGGTAGCTAAGAAATTACTCAAGAGCAAGACAGCTCAAGGTTCAGACCGATATCTCTCAGCCACATGTCGCCCGCTGGCGTGGAATCAAATCCCTGTAGTACCTTTTCTCCAGCGTCGCCTGCTAAGCCCTAAGTTGTAAATCATTCCAGTCTTTCAAAGAAGAAAAAAAAAAAACTAAAACTCCCACCGGGTGTTGACTGTAATGCTGTTTGAAAAACCCTAACTGTGTTACATTCATGCCCCAGAGTTCATTCATTATTCAACCTTTGCCGCACACTCATGTATAATTGTGTCTCAGGGTCTGGACTCATCATTTATTGCTGATGATGTTAAAATGTAAATTCAATTTCGATCTCTCTGTCAGAGCCTCAAATGCCTCAGAGGCAAAACACACGACATTCTAAAGGATGAGGCTGCTGCTGCTGCAGGCCACAGCCCCTGCAGCCCTCGCAGCACATTAACAGTGCAGCACCGAGCAGCAGCTGCATAGCGCCAGTCTGGCTGAGGAAAGCCGCTCATCCCACAAGTCCCGCTTTGCTGCACACCACTTTGTTAAACTCGTGAAGTTAAAACACTGTTTACCTTAATGATGCTGTTTGCATGAGAAAGACGAGGTGTGACAAGTAAAGTGGCCTGTTTTGTATACCGTTTGCTGTGGGCGAGGCTGCTGATGAGCCAGCCAGTGGTGAAAAATGATAAGAACTGAGTGTACTGCAAGCTAAACAAGCAAGTGTCACACTTATGAAAACAACATTAAGATAAATGAATCATTTGCTTTTTAGTCGTGCCAGCAGCCTGAGTCGAGTGATGACAATGTCGGCGCATTAATTCCAGAGTCCTCACCAAAATATCTCAGCAAAATTATAAGCTGAATCCTATTGTGACGCCTGCTCCTTTTACCTGCACATGATTCAGTATGTGCAAGTTAAAGGTGTGACACTTTGGGGAATATACTGCCTGTAGTTAAGGAACGATTTCCCCTGGTTTCATTAACTCCACCAGGGAGGTTGTTTTTGGTGGCATTTGCGTGCCTGCGCGTCATCCTGTCTGTAGACACAATAGCTTAAAAAGCTTAGTTTCAATTTTATTTATATAGCGGCAAATCACAACAACAACACTTGCCTCAAAGCGCTTTATATTGTAAGGAAAAGACTAGAGATGGCTTGATACCACTTTTTAATGTCCGATACCGATATCATAAATTTGGATATCTGCCAATACCGATATGAATCCGATAGTCTTTTATAATCAATAAGTGTTTAAAGTAATATTCAAAAAGCAATTAAAAAATGCAATTTTATGCAGATTTTAAAAAACTCTTTGGTTCTGAAAAAAAAGAAGTGCAATATCAGCACAAAATACTGTTTATATTGAACAACTTTATACAACAACAAAAACAGGTTGTATAATGGAGCCTTTTATACTTAAAGCTTTACATAAACAGACATCCAGAGTGGAGAGCAGATCAAGCGAATCAATCCAAACATGGCTTCATGACACTCATCTTTTATCACATGGATGTCAGTGTAAGCTGTTTCTATCACATTTAACCTGAGACTGAATTTTGTGTTATTTCTATACAAAACTTAACACAAGTATGAAAAAAAGTGTTTTTCATATTTTTTTTTAAATCATAAAGCTGTTTAGCCTGCCTCACTGCTTTTTGTAAAACTCGAGTCTATCCGTCGTACGGTCAGACTTGACAACGCACAGTCTGGAGTTGAAAGTGTCACTTCCACAGACGTGGAGTTTTTCTTGGTCTGCAACCTCACAGTCCATTCCTGCCTTGTTTCTTTAAACCTACAACTGGCTAAGTTATTTACTAGTTACATGGCAGTTGTTCTGCAGACTGACATGTCTCTTAGTAGTTTTCTTTCCAGAGTCTTGAAATCTTTGGGTTCGTACCTCTGTCAGGCTTGTTCGTCACAGTGTGGCTCTCTTTGAATTTCTTGATATTACTTCTCACTTCAGTTCTTGACACTTGGAAGTCCTGTGCTAATTTTGTGTATCCATCTACATCTTTGTGAGCATTAATGATTCTCTAACTGATTTCTTTTGTTTTTGGCACGTGACAGGTCAAACCCTTGCTAATGTTTTTATAATGTGTGTAAATTGGAAAATAAACCTCAGTTTTGACTTGATTTTACAAGATTTGAACGTTACAAAATTAAAGAACTGCATTGCACAGCACCGGTTTGTGCTTTGGCTTAATAAAAGTATGAAATAGAATAATTTATGCTTTTTAAAGAAAACTACTTTGTTTAGAAATTCTGTGTTGAAAACCCCTTGCTCTGTTAATTTAAAAAAAAAAAGACAACGAAAAAACAAAACAAAAATAAAAGACTTTTTGACAAAAACTTTCAATATCAGATGTGGGCTATCAGGTTTTTCCTCATCTGTATGTCCTGGTGCGAGTGGTCTCTTCCACGGTGACATTGCACACATCCATAGCATACAAAAGGTGATGACAACAACCAGATCTCAGCCCAGCTATGACAAATGAGAAAGTCCTCTCCAGCAGCAGCATCATCAAAAACCCCAAATGAGGAAATGTCTTTTGAAAGACATTCATCCCTTCAGTAGAGTCAGACTTGGCATCAGAAGCTAGTCCGGCAGTGCATCGTGGCCTAACACCTCACTACAACACTTTGGATCATCAGTGTATGTTTAGGGTTTTTATCTCAAAAGCTATAGCAAGAGTCAGTTTTCTTCATTTATTTCTTTTCTCTTATTTTTGCAAATAATTGGAGAAAAATAAAGATTCTTCATTACGGTAGGAGATTTTTTATTTTATTACTGTAAAGCATCAGGAACAGGTTAGTTGTAAATTATTATTTAGACTTCGTAAATGTAAAAACACATTTGAGTCAATGTAAAAATGGCTCACACAAATGAAATAATGACATGTCTACTATATGTACTGTAGCTTTGGGATTTTATAAAGTTACATTAACTTTAAAAAAAAAGTTATAACTTATCACCACGTGAGTTGGTGTGGATAAACCCACAGGAATGTAGGATTGATCCACTTGTTTAATCCCTGTAGTGCCCCCCCAGTGTGTGGACTTTTAGAAACGTAGAAGTGTATAACTCTTTTGAGTGACATTAAAGGTCATTTAAATTAACTTAAAATGTCTTTCAAACCTAACCTACAGCCAAACATCACAGGAACTGGAATGATTTTTTTCCTTTGTACGGTTCCCCAGCCTCTCTCCCTGCGCTGGTATAAACATATTTATAGATGCATTTGAGTGACAACATGTTTACTGGTACTTTTCACCAAGATTTTCTATAAATATTTATAACATTTATTTTTTACGACAGTATTCTGATAGTAGGATACGCTCGAAACATTAGTTTGTGGTTCTTATCACCTTAAATAAAAGGTATAAAACCAGGCGCTGCACAGGTGATTCAGTTGTCAGTGTGTGTGTGTGTGTGTGTGTGTGTGTGTGTGTGTGTGTGTGAGAGAGAGAGAGAGAGAGAGAAGAAATTCCAGGTCTGTGTTCTCTATGACAGCAGTCCTTACCTACTGCCGCCTCTACAGCTGCTTCACTGCCTGAAACAAGGAAGTTAAAGCACCCCCCCCCCCCCCCCCCCGTTTTTTGTATCCATAAATAAGAGATGAGTGACGGGATGTCATGTAAACTCCGACCGCTTAATCTTGGACAGCCTGTCAGAGCTCAGAGTCAGAGGATGGATTTGAAACTGGCGAGTAAGGTATCTCCATCCCTGTTTTCCCTTTGCTTTTGTTTCCACCTCCAGGCTACTGCTTTGTTTTTACAGCTGTATGAATGAATTGAACTGACATCGTTTGTCTGCGTCCCCCCAGGTTCTCATCTTTATACTGTTCACCGTGCCCGTGTGGACGTCCAAGATGTTCCGGTGCTATAACGACAAGGAGCTCCAGGCAGCGGCGGACAGGAAGCTGAGGACGCACTACCTGCAGCCCACAGAGACTCCACGGACAACGGCTCGCGGCTCATCTTCCTCGTGTCCCCTGGATCTTTACAAGACGCAGCTGTCAGAGGAGCAGCGAGACAGGTCTCTGTCCCCCTGGAGATTCGTGTAAGCAGAAGCCTGAAAACATTTTAAATCCCGATGTTATTCAGTATTTAACATGCAGCATATGAATCAAATGACTTTTTGAATGCTTTAAAAGTCCTTTCTAACCTCGCACAGACAGCGGCAGAGAGAAGTTCCCGAAAGATAACAAAGTGTCTTAACAGAAAGAGATCACAAAAAATTCCCTCTTTAAGTTTTGTTTGGGCTCTTTGTCAGGTTAGACTAGAGACAAACCTTTACACGGCGCGAGGATCAGTTCAAACTAGATGGTCTGCGGGATTGATGACGTCAGACACTGGTTCCCGCTGTGACTCCGTCATTTAGGCTTTCATTCACTCGGGAACAGCCCGGGTCTGAGAGCTAAGCTGAGGGAAGCGTTTGTGTCACGTATGATTTTAACTGATGAAGCTTTTCATTTTTATTACGCAGTAAAATCATTACCAACTGCTAATTACAAACCAGTCTTCTGCCCGCAAATATAAATGAAACTGCATGTTGTGACTTAGTAACAAGAGCAGACTTCATAAACAGATATGTAAATAAATAACTCGGGCATCACACAGCTACAAGTAAAATGAAACCATAATTAGTGCACAATCGAGCTTATTTGCTTGACTTTAGTGATAATTGGCGCTGGTCCTTCCAGGTCAAGTGACGCAAGCGTTGGATGAACTGGGGATTTCCCCGGCTCATCCAACGCTTGCGTCATCTCCAGTGACTGCAGCTCTCTTGGTACATACCTGCCGGGAATGAAGTGTATTACGTGACTGCATCCTGTGTCTCTTCATTAACCATAACTGGAGAGAACAGAAAACAGATAGAAAAATGAAGTGTATGAGTCGTCTTTCCATGTAACAACACCAAAGTCATGTCTGAAGAAGAAAACAATATCATTCTGGATCAAGTGACACTAAAACCTCCAAGCCAAACGCTGACATCTTGTGGTAAATGGCTTCATTAAATTCTGCCGACGGTTTCCACTAAAAAATATCTTGAATATTTGTTTAAGATATTTTTTGCTTTTCGTTTTGCCGTGTTTGCCATGTATGCAATTCTGACTTTTAACTATGTTTAGATATATTTATTTATGTCTCTGGTTTTCTTATGTGCTGTTTGATTTATTTATGTTTTTAAAGAAAAGAAAAGAAAAGAAAGAAAACAGTGCAGGTTGAATGTGCTATGTTCTTAGGACTGCCATCCTAACATTTTGGACGAGGTAGAACCACATAGTCCACACGTCTGAACAAACTGCAGCTCACAGAGTCCTCTTTTGTTTTTCACAGAACTCACATCAAGGAAGATCACTTTCCTTCTACATATGTTGCTGCTCAGTGCCTGTGTTCAGGATGCATCCAGCTCAAAAACTGTGAAGTGATTGAGGACTATGACTACAACTCAGTTCCCATCGTTCAGAACAGAGTGTTTCTCAAAAAGGAGCTCTGCGACGATAAGAAGACGTACCGTCTGAGGCCAGTGAATGTGGAAGTAGCCGTGGGGTGTACCTGTGTCAGACCCCAGAGTTCCTAGCGAAGAACCATCCAGACCTGCTATCGCGTGAAGTTCATGAAATGCACCAAGTCTAATCAGAGGTGTGAAGTCCTGCAGCATGCTCATAGTGAGCAGACTGTGACTTAGAAGGAACATCGCTGGGAATATTTAATGCCACTTCAAAAGTCATACAAGCCTATTTACAGGCCTAGCTATTTTTCTGTTTATTTATCAATAATATGTTTTTTAGATGTTTGCTGTCTTAGTTTTGTTAACAGAGTGCTGCATAATGCAGTAAATGTAATCTGGGTATTTTATTACTTGATTTTATTCATATTGATGACCTTCTCATTGAAAAAAAAGCTATTATATAGTTTTGTTATGTAACAATTGAACTGTTAATGGTATTTGAAGAATGATCTATTTATTTGGTCTGCTACTCTACTTTGTATTTATTTATGCTCAAGGTTTTGTCCCAGTGGGACTTTATAAGTCTAGTGAAGACTTCAAGTTTAGCTTCTTTGAAGCAAAATAAAGAAAATGTCTGCATTAAAAAAGAAAATGAGTATATGTTTCTGTTACTGGATCGTGTAAAACAACCACACAATGTTCCAAAACCCCCCCAGTGTCAGTAGGTTTCAGTAATTTGAATATGTAAAATGTGTTTACTATTGTCAAAAACAGCTCTAGTATTTATTCAGAAGTTAGAATTTCCACATATAGTCACATAGCCACCAAGTGCTTCACAATAAAAAAAAAACAAAACTACAAAACTACAAAACTTAATAACATTAAAAAAAATTACCAAATACAAGTCTAAAGAGATGTGTTTTATTTGCTTCTTGAAAGAGACCACTGTGTCCACAGATCTCAAGCTCAGAGGGAGGGAGGGACACTGTGGCAAAACTTCTGTTTTATTCTTCATTAAGTTGCAGGAGGTTGTCAGCCATCCAAATTTGAAGAGAGTCTAAGCACTTATTTGGGAGCTGCAGTTAGAAACATCTTGGGGCTTAAAAGAGATATATATCTGAATGTCATCTGCATAGCAGTGATAACAAATATCCTTAAAGGTGCTCAGAATATGCAGAAGAGGGAGCAGACATAATAGAAATAATAAGAACCAAATGCAGAACCTTGTGACATACCATAGGTAAGAGAAATAGATGAGAAACTCTACTTAGAAACAGCCACAGAAAAATACCCAGTTTGACCCCATATGAGGAAGCACATTGGCAAGAGTAGGAAGAAAAAAAAACCCTAATTGACAGGAAGAAACCTCCACCAGAAGTTGTTATTTGCCGTATCAAGTGACGTCATCCTCACTCTAACCTGTTACACATTGTGCTGCCATAAGGAATATATTTATACTGTAAAAAGTAAATGTAGAAAAACACGTCCATTAATTACAAGCGACCCATTTCTTAACTTTTTCCATTTCCTTTTTTTTTTAATTCCCACCGACGCTTCCGGTGCGAACATGTCATAAACAACAGGAGGCCGCAGGTTCAAGCATCATGCCAGTGTCGCAGGATACAGCATCCACAGCGTCCACAGCAGTATGGAGTTAAGGAAAGTTTCTTCACTGCTCAGAGGCTGCTCAGCAGAGGATGATCGAAAAGAAGTGCGTGAAATGGACGGTTACGATTGGTCCATGAAAATGTGATTAATGTTACCTTTTTTCAAAGAAAGAAAACACTTAGTCTTTTAATTGAAATATATAATTTTAAAACGAATTAAAAATAAAAGCTTATGCTATGTCGATTTCTTTCATTGACAGTGTGTAGAACAAACCTGATCACACGAACCAGAAAACTTGTTAACAGAGTGTTAACAGAGGGAGATATTTGGGCTTGTTGTCTTTAACAGTCACAATATTTTTCTAGCCTTGTTTCTGTGGCGATTTCTCTAAAACATGTGTTGATCACAGTTATTGAAAGTCTGGTATAAGAAGTAGTTTTGCTTGGAATTGTGCTGGGCTTGTCTATTCAATTCAATTTGATTTATACAGCGCCAAATCACAGCAACAGTCGCCTCAAGGCGCTTTATATTGTAAGGTAGACCCTACAATAATACATACAGAGATAAACCCAACAACCATATGATCCTCTATGAGCAAGCACTTTGGCGACAGTGGGAAGGAAAAACTCCTTTTTAACGGGAAGAAACCTCCAGCAGAAGCAGGCTCAGGAAGGGGTGGACATCTGCTGTGACCGGTTGGGGTGAGAGAAGGAAGACAGAACAAAAGTGTAAGGAGCTTAGGAAAGAAAAAAGCGTCTGGACTTCTTTAAGTTGGTTGAAGACGTTTCACCTGTCATCCGAGAAGCGTCTTCAGTTCTAAGGTCAAATGGTGGAGAGTACCAGATTTAAGCCTTATGGGAGTGTCCCCCCCAAGAAGGATCATTAGGGGGTCCATTGTCCTTCTGAACTCAGGAATTCACATGATAGGGTGAGGCCAGTTTCACAGTGGGTTTCACCCAAAACCTTGGCTGATTGTGACCTACAACCGGTTTCACACCTCGGCTCATGT
>VOQK01012387.1:4460-18417 GCA_015052645.1 Benitochromis conjunctus
AAGGTACAGTATAGTGCAAAACACTCAAGACACCCCTCATTTCTTTACGTGGTCTTTAGCAATTTGTCTCCAGGCTTTCTGGGGCTTTCTTTTGAAGTTTTTCTTTGAACATTGGCTGCTTTTTCACTAATATTCAGTCTAGTCATGTAGTGTGACCATTTTCAGAGGAATGTTTTTCAGTCACTTAACACTGGCCTATGAATCATGCAACCATAAAAAGCACCTCACTCAAAGGATGAATATGTTTGGTGTCTGCACATAACGGGCAACTTTGCAAAGAGCCAGTTTCAAACTGTATCTTTAGTTACTTTGTTACCTGCGGCCTATCACAAAAAAGATTTGTGTCAATTTCTTTAGTTCAATCTATGAAAAATGCCAATCTTAACACAGTTTGACAATGCATACAATATTTTTGCCCAACAAGGGGTTCCCCACAAAATTGGCAGATACTCTATGGTGTTCAGTGTGAACTGTAAGTAGACAACTGGCAAAAACTAGAAACTCTGGACAAAGGAAGAGGTGGCAGGACTAAAGACTGCCTATAGCAGATGAAAAGCACTTGAAAGTCATATCTTTAATAAATAGGAAAAAAAACCTGACACACGACCTAAGAGATACATCTTGGCCATTACCAAATGATCATCTACTGTTTGCCAAAGCCTTGTCAGAAAGGGTCTTAGTGGTAGGATGACTGTCAAGAAGACATTTTTAAGTAAGTAAAACAGGGAGAATAGGCTGAAGTGTGCCAAATAACACAAGACGTAGACGGAAAATGGGTGGCAAGAGGTCTTAGAGAGTGATGAAACTAAATTTCCCCTGGTCTCCTTTGTAAAACTTTTTTATGAAAACACAGCTGAGGCACTGTCATGGTTTGGGGCTGCATTTCAGCCAATGGTGTTGGGGATTTTGTCAAAACTGATTGATTAATGAGCACAAAAAAGTATCATCTGATTTTGATCCTCCATGAAAGACCATCTGGAAAGCGTTGATTTGCAGCAACTTTTTTTCAGCTTGACAATCATCTCAAACTTTCTGCCAGTGCAGTAAAAACGTGTCTGGACAGGAAAAAGAAACACAAAGAAAAAAAAATATCTGTTATGGACTGGCCTCCTTTAAGACTACTGAAAGAAATGATAAGAAAGCTTACCTAAAGAGACTCTGTCAGACTCTACTGACCTTCTTAACTCGTTAATCTTGTTTACACCCTGCTGTTCCTCTGCAGAGAGCTGTTGTTTAATACAAACCGTTAAAGAATTAAGAGCAAAACGCTACCTTCAGCTACTGAAAAGATGATAGATATCCATTTTTGGGAACCTGAGGGTAACAAACATATGCTGAAGCAATGAAAGCACCGAGGAAGACAATTGCATTACATGTTTATCACTTTTGTGCATGCCACATTGTTGCTATGAAATGCATTGGTGCATATAAATACCAGATCATATTAAAATTATATCCTATGTGACCAGTTGACCTAAAAACTTCTGCCTGCATTCTATCTCAGCCATTTTTGACAGTGGATGATTAGTTGTGCAGAAGTCTGCACTTAAAATGTCCCAAAGGTTTGCTTTCAGTTCTCCTTCACCTCCTTGTGTCTGGGAAACTAGATGACTCCTAAAGTCTGATGTCCAAGTTTACCATGCAAAGAAAGGCTGGTCTTTTTCCTTCAAGTTGTCCGATGTCATCCTGTTCTGAGAACCTGTATGTGATCTTCTGCAGCTGGCAGACCAGCTGATATGCATTTTATATGCCAGTGAAAAGGAGACTTTACTGGACCATTTACCATCTGACATCACACTGAAGTCTGGTTGAGGTACATCTGTCCATTGACAGCAATATTTAAAAGCACACAAAGTTTTTCACATTTTTAAGTCATGCTATATAACTAAACTTATGTGTCTGCATATAATGATTTTACCTGATCTCCAGACTTTCTTTAGTGTACTGCCAATTTATATGGTTATTTTTTTTTTAAACACAGTGATTACTACTTTATTGCTAAGTGATTCTGCATATTTTTCTAGGGTTTCACAAAATGTTCTTTGTTAAATGTTAGGATGCATTCCAATATGTAGAGGGCTTTGACAATTAATGATAACTTTGTAATGAATTATAATTGTACCCAAGTCAACTACTCTGATTAAAGGCTCTAACAGAGTCCCAGCTTGTTTAAAAAAAAACCCAATAAAACAAAACCATTAAATATCTGGGAATGAGGAAAAGAAAGTAGTTCATGAACTGGTCCTGGCTGTTCTCTTGATATAGGCTGTTGTCATCATTTTTCCATTTCTCAAGTTCAGCATGGACGCACAGCAAAACAGATAAACTTGAATGCCTTTCCCAACAACATCTTCTCTTTATTGGCAGCTGATACATGAACAAGAGGTTGTCTCGGCTGGACAAAAAGGAAGTGCCGAGGCGTTGCTGGACCTCCAGACCTTTTTGACCAGTGGCGTGTCATCCCTCACTTTGTCATGTTTAAGTAAAACCAATGCCCATTTAAAGCAGCATCCATCAGTGTTAGTTGAGAACAATGACAGATTGCCTTTCTGCTACAATTAAAGCATCTGGATCTTCTCTCTACTCCCCCTCTTTTATTTATGGTAAACAGCCTGAATAACAGCTGGGCAATGGGATTTTACAAGTTAATCAATTGTTTGTTTGGAGCCACTGCGATGCCCCATATCCAACCATCTGCGAGTTAATGTTAATTTACCATGCTAATTTTTCCAGAGGCAACTGCATATCTATTGATTACTTCTTAAAAGATTTGTCTACACTTAGCATTATGAAATACTTAATTTAGAAAATTGCACTTTTTAAGAATCTACATCTACAAGTGTGAGAATGTTTAATTTTGTTTCTAAGATATCAAATTTTAAACCATCGGCGCAACTAAAAACGCAGGAAGAAGAATCCATCTGGTGCTGATAAACTTATACAAATGGTCCAGAACAACCACGGAAGTACAAAAGCATCCCATCCACATTTTAAACAGCGCTGGGATGTCCTGAGGGTCATGTTAAGTTTCACTCACTGGTGGTGCATGCAGGTATGCACTGTTTATCCTGGACACTGAATCCTGTTGAAGTGAAGCTGTCTTTGTCTCTCCTCCCAGGTATTTATGCCTTTGGCAGGGTCTTGGTCTTTTGTTTCGCCCTGCTCCTCTTCAGCTCCACAAGGCGGCCAATGTGAACACAGGGCCCTCAAAGGTCGGCCATGAGTATCCCCTAACACGTAGCTAGCAATTCGCATGATTGGTCTTGTACAAAGTAGGTATATAAACACATTTAATAAAAAAAATAACTTGTTAATTTATCATAATTTATTTAGGTTTTACAATATTCTATTTGAAAATATATATATTTTAAATACAAAAAATAAAAAGCGCAGATACCGTGAACATGTTTAGGAACCTGTTTATTACATTTTAGTTTAGTGTAAAGCACTTTGGTTTTAAATGTTCTACAGAAATAAAACTGAAGAAGCATGTAGAAAAATAAGCATCCAGTTCCTTCCATGTGCTACCATTGCTAAGAAATATTGTTTAGGATAGCAGACAATAATGATTGCATCTACAGTCATACTGTAGAAAACTCATACATAAACAATTGAAAAGCAAAACCTTAACTTAAATTTAACAGTATTATTTTATGATCTACTTTATTTGACCATGTTGTCTTGGCAGCCTTGAGCCAATGTTCGGATAGGGCACCATTTACAACTGTGCTGTGAGCACTTGTATTCACCTTTCCTGTTTTCCGGCTGCAGCACAGAATCCACACGCTACTTTATTTATAATCCAGCCAACCTCAATGTGTAACTCTTGCCCCATACTCTTGCTCGCATCACACAGTGAGGTCACTTCCCTCTGCACCTCCAACACTGCTCTTGCATTCCAACATGGCTCTAGGACAGCAGCCCAGCAAAGCTCTATACTCCTCAAATCACAAAGAGGCCCAGATCAGAGCAATGCTGGATGTGAGCCAGAATCCAGGCCCTCACAGCCCAGGCAGCTGGGGGCAGCCTATAATAAGTGGGAGACAATGAGAACTAGCACACCTCCCACGCTTTGCATGTGGATGTTGACTCAGAATTGAAATTAAATGGTTTCATAGGTTTTCCATAGGCCACCCTAATTACGAAAAGATATAAAAACCACTAGTGGGTTTAGCAGATGTATAGTTTAACACTATTATTATAAGCATTATTTATAGTACAATATATGTGTTATTCATTTCTCTATACTGAGTTTCAAAAGGGCAAAATTAAGGACATTGATTAAAAACAGGACACATAAAGACAAAAAAAGTTTTTTTTTTTTTAAACTTTGATTTCGTTTCAATGCTTATAAATTCCAAGGTTATTTTTACAAACACTTTTTAAAAATCCCCATTCAAATGCATCAGAGTTGCTTTACTGTAAAACCTGGCAGCTGAATATTTTCTGTTGTCCAGCATTTATATGGGTATGTTGTTTTTTTTTTCCACATGGGAAACTAGACATATTAAAGGTATTCAGTTTTAATGAATAATAATGAACAGTTCACTGTGATGTAGATGCTGGTGGTGCTTTAATGGTCCCTTGTAGCCTCTTAAGCCTTTGGTGATAAATCTTACGCGGGCTCACTCGTATAACTAAAACCCAAACCTCATTCAACTTCACATCCATCAGTGTTTGGCTCAAAGCGATGACAAAGCACTTTCAATTACACCAGTAACTGACTCTGGAAACAGTTCATAGCAGGGTCCAGCCTCGAAGACTAGGGGGAAAACACAAGGGGGAGGGCAGAATGGCTGGTAGGGCATCCGTTTGACTCGCTCCCAAATAATAAAAAGGGTTGTGTGACTTGGGGACACAAGGGATGCCGCCAGCATTGGGAACCCAAGGACAATTCACCTATTTTGTGTGCTGTCACCCCTGTAGTCTGATTTATGGTCGGGACATCCTTCCTATGACCCATTCTTCCATCAGCTTGGTGCTATAAGGATACTCTGGTGATTAAAGGCTGAAGTATCAAAGCGTCCTCAGTCAGGGCCCTTGTCTAGTACCAGAGGGGCCTTGCGCTGCTGAATGGGGAGCGTGGCGATTGGGAGGGAGAGCGTTGCAGCAGCAGAGGAGTGCCATTCTTAACCCAGAGCACCAGAGGATAGAAGAGCCTTTTGAGAATCCATCAACTGTAAATGCTTCATTCCATAATGTTGGTGTTTTCTTTTCCATTTTTCCATCCCAATTTGTAATTATATTATGTCGAGTGTGTGCTCTCTAAAAGTTAACATGGCACTGTTTAATTGGAGTGATTTTACTCATAATTGCATGATCCTCTCTACCACTTTTGGCTTCCACTTTGTTTGAATAAGCAGGCTAATTTCAGAATCCATCCTCAAAATTAATCAGTATAGCATACTTAATATTGAAGTTCACAAATGAAATAATTGAGAAAATGTAAATCTGCTTTGAATAATGGGAGCCTTAATCATCAACAAAAACAGTATCCTAAACAATGACAGCACCACTCCGGGGTAAGGCATCAACAGATAAGTGATGATAATTTCTCTCTTTCTCGCTTTAAAATGCCTTTATTACATAAATAAAAACAGAGTCGGATTCTCCAGAGTGCCTGATCTTTTTAAAGCACCTCTGACTCCAACCCCCCTGATGAAAGGCCCACACTAACATCAGGAGTCCAGAGCCTTTACTCTCTAACTTCAGGCAATTATGACACAGAGGAGATCTTTGCCTTCTGCACTCCAAAAGAAGAAGAAAAAAGGCATCCCTTTTTTCTAAGCTTAGTTGTAAAAATAAGCTTGCTCTCCTCAATTGCAGTCACCCCGTGCCCTTTGCAATAGCAGCAAGGATGTATCGGAACAAGCCATGGGGCAAAACAAATCACTTGTGATTTACAGAATTATAAAGATTTTAATAGCTGCAATGTTTCTCTCTCAGATTGGTCTTTATTTCCAGGAGTCAAAGTTTCCTGGGTGCCGCAGGCTTTTGAAAAGCAGTAATTGGCCAACAGAGAGACTTAGGATCTCCCTGAGTGATTGAGGGTATTTGTTGCTATGAACTTGAGGCTATCACTCTAAAGATCACAGGTTCAGGTTCTTAGAGACTGCAACTTGTCAAGCGCAATTCATTTTGCAGCTGTGGAAGTCAGGATACTTTTCCACGCAGTTTTGTTTAAAGTTTTAACCTTTCTGTGGAACTTGATGGGGGTTCTTTTGCTGATTAGTAATGTTTCCAAATAATTCAGAATAAAAATGGTCCTCGGGTTTGTGACCCGAAGACCCTTTTGAATTAAAGCTGAGGAGCTATTATAAGGAGGAAAATGAGCATAATTCTGTTGTGTACGAAAAGAGCATCCTGAAGGAACAAAAGATAGATATTTGAAGTGTAATTAAAAATCATTTTTTATTTTATTTTTTATTACTTTGTAAATGAAACAGCCCACCGGTTTTTGCCATAATTATACACTACATAAGCTGAATTTAAAAGCCATGCATACATACATTACTACACAAGTAAACTAATGCTGTTGCATTTAATAAATACAGAATCACCCAAAATTGACAACTATAAAAAATTTAACAACTTAGAAAACATATCAAAATATATTTTTTAATAAATACTGTTTTCATTATATATTTACACAGAGATTTACATACTTTTTATATCAGTTAATTTAATTCACTGGAGAAATGTATTTGTTACGCTTTTTAGTTCGACCGATAAATGATACCTCACACATCTGCAGAACAATCCCTTAATGTTGCTCTGTTAGGAAAACAAGTCTGGCAGTAGCTTAGCTATATTAAGGAAAACCACCAGGGAGGCATAATCGAGTTTGACTCTCTACCGGTGGTCTCCTTGTTAGTGTTGCGAGTGTCAGAACTGACAGTGCAGGTAGCTCAAATGCCACTTAAGGTTTTAGCTTCAGTGGCTTTTGGAAAGAAATGACCGTGACCTGTGTAGCTTGAGCCCACATCCCACACCCTTTCTGCCTGACAGCCGCTCAATGGCAAGTGTCTGCCAGCATGCCGAGGGGAACGCTGCCAAGCAGCCGGAGATAGAGATGATTACCACATCCCTCTCTCCCTCTCAGCCTGTTCGCTGAAAACTGATACCTACTAACAAACTGCTGTCAACATGTTAGCGAGGCAGAGAGAGTGAGAGCAGTAGTATGTGAAGATGGAGAAAAAAAAAAAAGGGGAGAAAAAGAGATGTGTGGGAGAGTCAGTGTGAGGAGTCCAAACAAGTTAGGATTAATGACATTGAAACAAGTTTTTTTTTTTTTTCACTCTTTCAGAGCTAACACTGTTTTGGCAGACTTGGAAGAATGCAATCAACACCATAAAGAAAAGTTGGGTTCGGCAGGCATTTACCTACAGGGTGATGATCAAATGATGAATGTCAGACAGTGTAGTCGTAAGGTCACAATTTGTCAGGCTGCTGTGCTCATCGTACTAATGCCGTTATAAATTCAAAGTTAGGAGAAATTATTTCTCATGTAAAACTTTTACCTTTTTTTAAATTTTTTTTTTTACTACTTTAACAATTATAATTTCTACACAATGAATACTACATTGTCATTGAGTTTCTGTAGTGTTGTGCAGATATGCAAAACGCTTTAGACCTTTAGTCCAGTCACTTAAAACTTCGTCTTTCCCGCTGAGTGGAGAATAAATGCAGTTCTTCCAAGGAGGAGTTGTAAATGTCATTGTTTTTGAATAAATCCCCCACTGCGCCACTTTGGAGTCTCACATTTAAGTGAAATAAAGGGAAAAAAATCACAGCTGACATATATTTTTCTAATTGTTGCAGAAGGGTTGGGGGGGGCAGAAGCAGCATGGAGTAACTTGAATCATTATAATAATGGTAATTATAATATTGCTTTGCTAATTACAAAAGATTTTGATTGTCTGATTTTGAGCAGAAGGCCTATTTTAGCCACTTTCTTAATACACATTTGTTTTTGAAGACTGGAAATGACAATTATGATAATGTGCGTCCCAGCATGAAATACCTTTGTCAAAGACTGGAAAGCAGGACATGTTAAGTCCACATATTTCTTACACAGATTTGTGAAAATGCTATATAAAGACATTTCAACAATCTATTCATTTTATATCGTTTAAAAATCAGGGTATTTGATTCTAGGCATTTTCTAGGACACTATAGATTTGTTTGAGACTAGTGTGACAGGTTCCTTAATAAAAACAAAAGGCACTTTTTGATATGGCATCCAAAGTGTTTCAAGTTTTCTGCTCTTAAAAACACGTAGATTGCATTAGAAAGCCATGCTTTGTTTTCAAAGGATCATGCAGTTCAACTTTATTCTGCAGTTTGGCCCTGCAGAAATGTCTGATATTCGTATTTGTTTAATTCAGTTCTTATTTTCGACGAGCAAAATAGAGGACAAGAAAGGAAGAAAAAAAAAAACTGTCTGCATTAATTCACTCTGGAACTTTGTTGAGCAACAACATAAGTATTTCTCTAAAAATCAATTTTCGAGAAGAGACGATGGAAACAAACCTAAGTGCTAGTTTGAACCAACCCCATAAGGCTTCCAGGGAAACCACCAAGCCTAAGAAGCACTTTATTAGCCAGCGGGGGGTGGGGTTGGGGGGGGTCAGGAGGACCAGCCCTATCATTGATTGAGGTTGGAGGATGCATCCACAGCTGCACTTTCTCTAAATTTCTAAGAGTAAATATGCACCTTTTGAAGTGGGGGGTGCCTAGGAGCACTCCTCTGCACAGATTGTGTGGGTTTCTGTGGGGAGCTGTAGTTACGGGAAAGATCAATGGACAGGGCATTAGGGGGAAGAGTACACTACACTGTCCAACCCTCAAGCCTGCAGAACAACTCAGCAGCGCCTACATGGTCAGAATTATTGAGCTCAAGGCAGTTTAATTCTGTACAGTGTTTTGTGAGGTGGAACGTTTGCAACCAGTTACTAAATATATGGGAGAAAACTATGAAATACACTCTGAACTTGACATACAACTTACATTCGGTTCATATTGTTTTGCTTCCACTTTTTTTTTTTTGTGGTCATGATGTTGAGAAAATCCTTTTGAGTCTGGAGAATGACATGGTCTTTGAATACTTTCACAGTGGCCCTGCATGTTCATGCTTGTAAGGTCATTTGGATTCCTGCTTCTGTATATGGGTCGATTTTTTTTAATGTCAATTTTTGGTCATTGTAATTTTTTTGTTTTGTGTAAGTAGAGGCACTCCTCATCAATTCTACAACTTTTACAGCAAAAGTCGCATAATATTTTTTGACTGGAATAGTGTTGTGTGTGTATAATTACTAACTGGAAAATGCCTTGGCCCATTTTGTGAAAGCATGGAAAAACCCATATCCTGCGCATTGTGTGGGTGAATATGTGTACTTGTGGCAGGCTTTAAGTGCATTAGACTTGTGCTGATTACACAGCTTCCATATTGTGGTTTGTAAAGACTTTGGAAAAGCCTTTTGGGGTAGCCACACTTCCAGATGAGGCTAATCTGTTTGTGGTTGGTACAGAGTGATAAGTGAGCAAAGTTTGTTTTTAAGCCTTTTTCTCCCCCACTTATAACTCAGAATAAGCCTCAAACTCAAAATTAAAATATTAAAGCAGAACTAAGTAAACATTCACATTTAAGTCCGTGCAATTAAAACGACTTTTCAATTGTTATATAATTTTCATTTCATTTTAATGCTCTTCCCTAGGTGAGAATGAGAGCACCAAAATATAATTTCCTCACAGTGTCAAAAGGGTTTGCGCTCCCAGATGTCGCCAAGATTTGGCTCCACCAGACTCGGAGATGTAGCCAGAAAGAGTTCGCTTTTACAACCCCTGTCACAGTCCACAAAACACTGTGTCACTCAAGCACAGCCTGTGTGGCAGCTCTGGCATTAATGGAGACGTTGACATCTTCCGACAGAGTGTTTATCTAATACTAATGCTAAGCAACCAGAGCCAGTCACCCCCACACGGAGCCATCCAACCCTGCTGCAGTTCTCAGCGTCTGGCAATCACACTAGTTTTCCCATTCATCCCTCAAGACTCTTTGAATTCATAACAATGATGTTGCTGCTCCTCTGTGTCATGTTTTCTCTTTTCTTTTTTTAAAATCTTTAGCCAGATATCTTACCATCACCCACTAGACAGCCTGACTGCATCACGGGTGCTTAAAGCAAATATCTGATATTACAGAAAACATTACCTGTGAATGCTGGCTTGAATCTCCAGCTCAGGGCCTCCAACTAAAGTTGTTTACATATTTCTGCTGCGGTGTTATTCTCGGCCGTTTTTCTCTTCACCAGCCCCCTCACACATTCAGACTTACAAAGGAAGATTCAAACTCGCGTTAGCAATAAACACAAAATCTGCAAATTGTATCGACACTTCACAAAGGCATATTTTAAGGAATATATTTTTACTTGAAATTCATTCATATGCTTCATTATATACTGTAATGCATGCTGCGTATCGCAAGTTATGTTAAAAACAAGAAAAACTAAAGTTCTTAAGGAAATGTCAGCTGAAATAGTACATAACAGCAAGCAGTAGGTGTTTTGAGACACACGTACTGTGCAGTATACACAAAAGGCCACACAAATTCCTATATGTTACTATAAGTATCAGAGACTGATGATGGGTTCATGAAGTGTATGGAGCTATCTTTAGAGGATTGATTTCCCATACTGCCACGCAGTTGGCTGCATTTATATTCCATGCCTGTGGCTCTGTGACCCCTGGTTCTCCTTTGATGTGGCAGGGAGAAGCATAAACCAGGATGAGGCAGAGAGAAAGAAGGCTGAGGGATAGCAATAGGTGAAGAAGTGTACAATAGGAGGGAGGGATAGAGATTTTTCTTGAGGTGCGGGTTTCTTGGAGGGCTGGGAGGAAGGGAAGAGAAAAGACCGGTATGAGTTTGCAGAGAGCCATGCGAACCAATGAAGCCATCATCTGACAGACCTGTGAGAGTTTGCACTAAGGGCAGGTTGGTGGTGGGTGGGCAGAAAGGAAGCTGGGCTGAGGGAAAGGGATCGGTGAATGGTAGGGGGTTGGGAGAGGGCATGACAGTGGTGTGAGCTGATAGAGACGTCAGCGCTGCTTCAGTAATCTCAAGACGGCTGGCCGCAGCGAGGGGCCATCGAGGGGCCCACGAGAGCAGAGTCATGATAGAGTAGACCACCCCGACAACACTAGCAGGGGGCCCGGCAGTATGGACAAATCAAAGCAGGAAGAAGTAATTTTTGAGAAATTACAGAAATCTCCATGGAAATTAGCATGAAACACTTTCTAATCTCTTGCTTTTCACCGTGGACGATAGGGGTCAGTGCCTCAAGTTCTCCAGCCCTTGCTTTCTCTTTTTCCCTCGCCCCATCCCTAATTTCATTATTCCCTCTTGATTTTTTTTTTCCCTCTCGCTCCTGCTTTTTATGTATACTCATTTTACAGCCTGACACTCAGAAATAGCCCCTCCCTCCGCTCATATTCTTCAACCATTCATTTGCTTGAACCCTTTTCATTGACCACAATTAAACGTTTAGATTTCAAAAGCAAATCAAGGGAGAGCCAAGCCATGCCCTCAGAGTGACACAGGATCAAGCTGTTGGGCGCTTTGGAGTCTCAGATGGGGTGAATCCCCCAAGATGTGTCCTCTGCACCCTTCCTTTCGTTCTTGCGGTGTCTGTCAGAGCTCAGAACACTGTTCAAATGAATGGGCGGAGTGAGGCACCCTTGGTTGTGACCATGCGGTTATTGGTAATCAACAGCATTTACAGCAATACAATGAGTCCCTAAGCCATAATTCTTCTCATCACAATTGCTCTCGATTTCAATAATACAAGACAAAACGCACGTTAAGAAAATGGCCGCGGAGCCGCATTGTAGACATGCATACCCGATTTTCAAATTGTTCTGCAGTTTGTTTGGATCCTTTCATACTTTTGCTGGCGTTAAATTAGTTTTGGTTTGATTTGCGTTGAGCCTTTGCATTATAAATTTGTGCGTGTGAGTTTTCACAAGAGCATAGCAACACCTTATTTTCATGTTTGAATACAATGCAAAAAGACTGCAGTGTAACTGACTAAGGAAAATATATTTATTATTATTGTTTAGGAACACGTATTATTATGCTTATTTCTATTTTCTTATTAAATATCGCAGCGCAGAGTGTCATGACTATGGTCACTGATGTCCATGATTTATTCTTTGTTGTTGTGCTTTGTGAATTTTTCTTCTTAATGTGTTCATTTCAAGGAGAGAATATAACATTTTATTTAGGGAACATAAAATGGGAAAATCCTATTTTGATAGGAAAAGAAATATTAAGAATGCAATATAGCATACAGATAGTACATCAACACATCTATGGCATTTGGAAGGGGAAAGAGCTTTTAGAAATTTGAAAGATTTTGCGCTCGGCAAAAAAGAATTAGTTTGTTTAAGAGCGATTCACGGCTTATTTAAAAGAGAGAAAAGAGGCTTGTACAGAGAAGGGGGAAAAGTGCCATCTTCCTTTACTGTTTTACTGTTTTAGAGAAGCAATTGTACAAATAACTGTACAAATCACTTACCACAATTACTATTTTTTTTTAATTTAACTTAGTAATTTTATGCACTTTTCTTGGGAAATTTTTATAATTTTTTTTCTTTTGATAAAAGTCATGTTTAGTAATTCTGTCTTGTCACTGTCATCCTGACATGTTGGTAAATGATTTCCCTAATCTCACAATATGAAATTACTTCCACACATCTCCCCTTTATTAAATAAAGATGCGCGCAAATTGACAAATAAGTACATCAGGCAAAATAGAAATAATGAGCATTAGGGCTCAAAGTAAAATAAGGACATTTGATTTGCATTACACTGTATGCTGATTCATGGGGAGTAGCTGCAGTGTAACTTTGGTGAAGACTTAATTAGAGTGCTTGCAGAGTTGGACATTGCAATGACAAGTGGTAGAAATGTGTGTAAGATATAGAAACCTTTCTAACCTCTAGTTAAACCTTCGCTATTGCTCTAATAGTTTGCCCTCTAATTAAGCTCCAAGTTGGACTGCCTAGTTATTTCTTTAGAACTAGTCACAATTTTGCTAATTGCAATTGTAGAAAATGACAGTATTCTCCAAAATCATAATGTATGCTATTGTCCAACATATGTCACAAAGTAGCTCCAAAAATGATCAGCTATGAATAAAGAGAGGGAAAAAAACTTCTCTTTTGTAAATGTTTGAGCTGCTTCTAAAATTGGTTTTAATAACAGACTCAGCTGTAGATATAATATAGATCAGATGTGAATAATATTTGTTTGCAGAATCAGATGTTAAAATGTTTTAAGTCTTATATGTGATAGTATAAACTTTTTAAATAATTAAATGTTGTAGTCGAAATTTTATGTGACATTACTGCTATTTTTTTCCAGAGTTTTTATAAAAATGAAAATGAAGATATCAAGCATTTAACCCAGAAAGCACAAACATTTGGCAGGGCCTGAGACACCTGCTCTTAGTTGCGGTTCTAGCATTAATAGATAGATGGCACTGCATGCAAGGTAGAGCAAAGGGCCAGAGACTTCTCTAAACCACCTTTCAGGGTCTCATTATCCGTCCGAAAATTAACCTGTCAATTTATCAATCAACGCCATCTTGAGTTTTCTGCCTCCTGTTTGGCGACTAGCATTACAACGCCGCTGACACGCTGATAACCAGGAGCTATGCGTTTGTTAGTGTAGTGAATGAGTGCATTATCACTTAAATGACTGCTATGAATCACAATTGCTGCCTGGCTGTTGATAAGAGGTAAATACACAAGCAATTTGATTTTAAACTATATATCTGTTTATGTATTCTTTTATGTGTCAAGAAAATAATGTCAGGGCCAGATGGACAGTATGTCTGCTTTGTTGCACACTGCTTTCTCTAAAACTCTCACACAATCAATCCACGGCGAGGTCGTA
>VOQK01012387.1:18437-44587 GCA_015052645.1 Benitochromis conjunctus
CGGCGAGGTCGTATTGTCGACACTGAATTTTCCAGTTTACAACCGTTACCACCGCACTGAAAAGGCAGATGTTTAGACTAAAGGACAAGCTTAAATTTAATTTGCAGGAATTGCAGAAAGATGTGCAATGCCAAGTTATACCAAATTAAATGTAAATTTAAATAGAATCCTAATCGATCTATGATATCAATATGATAATAGTATTATTATTATTAATAATAATAATAAAAATAACATTTGTAAAATTAAATAATCCTAAAATTTACTAATTTACTACTCATCTTGAACACTGCTATTTTATTTAATATTAGGACCATAACACTCTTAGATATTGTATTTGTATATATATCATTTAAACAATACTGCAAGTCATTATTTACATAATTATTATGCATCAAAATTGTAATTTAACAATATTTCAAGGGCATTGTACACATGGCCTAATTCTTCTCTATTGACTTTGGAGTTAATGTTACATCTGCTCTTAGAAATATCTAAAAGGAAAGCGGATTGAAATATGTGTTTGCACGCTCAGCATGCTACACAGTTATAATAAGAACTGGGACATGTCTTTATCTCTGAATGGGTTTTAATGTGATAAGCTAAACTAGACCCTCAAAAATCCCTACCAAGTGCAACTGCGGGTGGGGGACCTCAGTCGCTTCGCTTCATTCTTCTTCTTCGCTGCTCTCAGGTCATTAGCCGCTACATGACTGGATCGCCCGAAAATGGAAGGACGTGAACAGAACCAGATAGGGGTTGTGAATAGCGGGAGGGACGTTTCTTTTTCCCAATTGTTGTTATTTGCAAATGGCCTTATTGTGCAGAGGTGTTAGAGAGGTGGGGGCGCTAGTGAGGAAAAACAGAGGAGAGTATTTTAAAATGCTGACCAAAAGACGACAGAAAAAAGAACACAACATCTGGTAATTTGTTTCAGCAAGCTTAGCCTAATGATGTAAGCAGATTACTTTCCAAGAGAGTGGAAAAAGGGGCATAGAGGGGTTTTTTTCTGTTCTCTTTTTTTCTCGTGCCCCTTAATAGCTCTGCCCCATTAAAGGCTGAGGCAGAAGCCACCCTTATACCATCCAGTTTGCTCACATTGGTGACTCTATATATGCTATTTTCTGCCATTTGATAATTCACATGCTCAAGAAGTGGATTTTGACCAGATGAGAAAATTGCTTGGCACCCAGTAGGAGCTCGGGTTTGTTTTGAAGTCTTTTTTTTATTGCCTTGAAAGGGGAAACTCCCTGACTATTGGAGGTGGGATGTAAGCCACGCGTTGCTGTGGGTGCTGTGGGCCTGATTTGCTCCTTCTCCACAGAGAGCAGAGATCAGTGGTATGCCCAGATTGAAAGGGAGGGCAGGAACCTGGCGTGATGAAGGACACTGGCTTCCAGTCAATGTGTGGAGGAGACTGGAGGATGAAACACACCATTAAGACCAATTTAGAGTGTTGCTCTAAATTTCAGCAGGACTGATCGATCCTGACAGGAGGGCATCGTACTGCCTGCCAGATCACTTAAACCACTGCCCCTTGTCTCACGTTGCTTAATGTCATGTCATTGGCTATCATTCCCAGTCGAACACTGAGCTTCTGGATTTCGTTTCAATTACTACTTGTAGGATTACCTTTTATTTTTACACATCAGTAATCAATGAGGATTTTGATAATGTCATAATGCAATTTCAGCATTGCATTCTGCTCTCTTTTTTTCTCTAGTCTTAATCCAAAGTGAATTCCTCTGAGACTAGCTGTCCTGTTGGTTTATTGATTTTCCTACCTTGCTCTGTGAGCATTGGACAGATACTCGAGAGCCGTGTTAGAAAAGAGACTGTACCTTACTTAAGGGTTTAGCCGTCACGCAACGCAGGCAGTTTGCATGATAATAACAATAGCCGAAAATGACGCAGTGTATTCATAGAGCGCTTTTTAAATGCAGATCAGAGTGCGTCACAGAATCATATAAGACATATAACCTAAAATGACACACGCACAGACAGAAAAATGATCAAAGTCTAAGTTTTAGTAGCGAGGGAAGAATAAAACCTTGAAACATTAACAACAAATGACACGACGTAAATACAATGAAATCTAAATTAACAAAGAAAAAAGCAGCAGCATAAATAAATAGCATTTATAAAGCTTTCATTATTAATATTAGTGCCTTTTGCAGTGTATAAAAAATTTTTTTTCTCCTGTATAGGAGCTCTGTTTTGTTGTTATTATTGCAGTGCTACTATCTGTCAATGCTGTGCTGACATTTTATATGCCATCTATTTATTAGTCGGGCTGTTCATTGAGGCAGCTCAGGTTAAGTATCTTGCTCAGTGTCTGACTGGAGATATTGAACCTGTAGCCCTCTTGTCCCAAGTTCAGTTCCCTAACCACAACCAGTTTGCCCCTTTGAAGGATGAGGTCTCAGGAAGAGTGGTGCTATGTATACCACACAGACAGTGATCTATTCTGTGTCTGATATCATGTTGCTCCATGTCACTGACTGATGTTACCTTCATCCCCCCCCACCCTTGATGATTAGATCCATGACTGTGCCTACTGTCCTTTTATAAAATCAGCCTGTTTCTTTTAACCCACGAGATGCCAAATCCTTTGTCAGAGAGAAAAGGGTTAGCAAGTGAATGAGTGAGGAGAAAAGGGAAAAAGTGAAGTTATTTTAAAGGATGTTATTGCTTCAATGCGTCCTGTCTTTCCGTCCTTGACAAATGTTCTTCATCTGAGCTGGTGACATGTCCCACTGTATAAGTGGGTTATGAGCTTCAATATAAGTTATGTAAGTCACAATGCTATGAGACATCTGCTAAGCACATTCATATGTAATGAAACATAATGTAATAAAAATAATGGCAGGAGCATGGAAGATTTATTTCCCATTATAGGCATCCTTGCTATACTTTATTGCAACCTCCAAGAGACAACACACAGATTTTTTTTTAATGGAAAGCTGGTCTGCATACACTCACCGTAAAACTTTAAAAAAAAAATATTTTTTTTTTTACATGGCCTAAAGTTTGTATCTGCATATGCAATACAGTGATAATGTCCACATGGCAACATAGAGCATTGCAAATGTTGCATATTGAACCTTATAGCAGCTATAAGAAGTAGACAAACATATTCAATAACACAAATCAAATGTCATTTTAAGAAAACTTTAACAAAACTGCACAAATATTCAGATACTGAGCCTGAATTTCGGTTTGGTCCATGATGAGGGAGGTAAACTAGTATCTCAGTGTACCTTTAATGATTTGCCTGGTGCGGATCTTCGGGGGCTGTCTATGCCACCAGCTGAGGCGTTAATACAAATATAGCAGATAATTTGTGAGCTAACCTGTTTTTAAGTGGCTTTCCCCAAAAGTGTGACTGGCAGGTGGGGAAACATGGAAGAAGTAATTAGATATTTGCTGGTGCTGAACCATCCTGAGAATTCAGATTTTTCAGACGATACAACTTTCATGTCAAAAGATTTTGACGGTGGAGTAGTTTTATTGTCATTCATTCACTTATTAAAGATCTTTTTATCGATCTGTCTGTTACAGTTGTTATATTTTAAATAAAATACAAGTCGTTCACACAAAGAAAATCGCGTTAAATAATCTCATTAGCTTTAGCTGTTTTCTTTTAAAAAAGAAATAGTGGGGCAATTGATAAAGTCTTAGCGCCACCTTCGCCGCCTCTCCATTTTGTAATCACAGGCAGTTTGGCAGCACAACGTAATTAGTTTGCACGCCAGATTTCCCATGAGCCCGAACCCAGCTAAAAGCCAATCCCTTCCTCATCAGCAGCCCAGAGACTAAACACCTACTTTATCTGGTTCCCCCAAGGCTGTCCATCCATGGGGAGTCAGGGTGCCCTCAAAAACATTTCCACTGAGGGCTCCAATGCCTCAGGCTGATATGGGTGAAACTTCAGATGGCAGATGGCACAGGGAAGGAAGAAGACTATATTTTTAAGTTAGAACTGCCAAACAAAAGTGGAACATCATATATCCTAGAGCTTTGTGTCCCAGGGCTGGGATTAAAGCATGAAATATATGTTTAGAGAAGCCACAAATGTCTTCGTTTCAACTGGAACTTTAAATGATCAAAGTGCCTGATGTGTAGAGGCATGCTGCAGGGTGTTTTATTTATTTTACCAGTTGACAGTAACCAAGAAAGTGTTTCACAGTCGGTCCAAATGTCATTATTGATAAACGGGTGAGCTAAAGTTGGAGCTATTGGTTGTATGTGCAGTATTATATCTACGTCAGTATAACAGCATAATCTCTGCATAGTCTAAGTGTCTTTCTAACTGCATCTGGAAGGACGGACTCATGAAGGCCAGTCTTTTTTTTTTCTTCTAGTTTACTCTTTTCATTGTAAGTATTTGTAGATATGCATACATCTGAATTACCTCTGCCAGTCAACAAGAAGTGATCGGGTAGTTTTTAATACCACTAGGCCCATCTGGGAGAAGGACCCTTTTCATTCGACATACTTGGCTGCCTGTCGCCTCACCATAATGGGCACACTGAACGAGCTCTGAAGCAATAGCCAATTAAATGCCTTGAAGGGGATGCCTCGAGGCCCTGCATGAAAGGCTTCAGGTGTGAAATGCTTGTTTTTCAAGAGTGCTGCAAATGTTGGCTGCTTTCAAGTTTGCTATTGCCCTGCTGGCTTCCCCTTCCAGCCCACCCCAGCAGCCCTTCTCATGTGGAGGAGGGTAGAGGGTAGAGGTGATGGGCAAGAGAAGACCACTTAAGTACAATTTTCTATTCAGCGTTCCAAACCTGTGCACTCTCATGTTTTTCACCGCTGCCTCGTAACGGCGAACAGAGTTTCAGGTGATGCAGACAATAGCTTTTTAGCGCACAATGGAGAGAAGAGGAGAAGCTGAAGGGCAGACAGAGGGGAGATATGGATGAGACAGAAAGTCTGCGCATGAATCCAAACTAAAGGCGGCAGTGGTTGGGTGATGGCGGGGTTGGATGGGAGGGGGCTTAAAAGGAGATGGATTGTTTGCTAATTGTGGTCATTTCTGACCAGAACGCGATGGTTCAATGACTACTTTAATGTGTTATTGAATACAACAGAAACTTGAAATGTAATTGCGAGAGAAGCTTCTGTTTTAGACATTTGTTTTCAGCTCTTCCACTGGAGGGAAGAATGTTCATTCACAGCTCAAGTGTAAGAATAGACTGCCTTGTCTCCATGCAAAAAAACTGTTGTTAGCACCATCATTTACATCTGAAGTGTTACAATCAGCATGAATTGAAGTATTTACCCAAACAGTTATATTTCTAGTGTCAATTCTCCCAACATAGAAATAAAAACCCCCAAAACATCTTAGATCATTTAGGAGGCACATTAAAGGATGCCCAAAGGCACTAAGAGGGAATAAATCCAGGGGATATTAATCTTATTAGGATCATACATCACCATGGTGTCAGGTGAGGAGACAAATGAATGGGCGCATGTTTATCTAAGCTAAGCTATGTGGTTTACCTAGCCATTGCTCAGGACACATATTACCACTAATAAATTGGTTAAGCCTGAAGAGAATGATTGTAAGGAAGTTAAGGGACTGGCTTGTCTGAGCTCTTGCCACTATAGGTAGCCATTCTCACATCCCCCTTTTTATCTGTCCAGATTGGGAGTGCCCTTTCGATAAGATGAAGAGAGGAGAAATCAAAATAAATGGAGTCCATTAAAAACCTAATGCATCAACTGCTTGATGAAGTGATTAATACACAGGCTGGGATCGTGATTGATTAAAGCATTTAATCAAACGGTTAAAAAAGCACAATTGGCAGTAGTGCATAAATGTTTTGCATTGCTTGAATGTATAAAGCGCTGCATAACATTTTTTTTTTCCCCTCGCAAATTGCAAAGCAGTGCTGATCTGTAACATTTAAATGAGTTATTTGGGGGCGGGGGGTAAGAAGAAGCATTTCTACATAAATCACAAATCAGAGCACAAGCATGCTCTGATTTGTGGGAAATGTGGCTTGCTCAAATTGTGACACAATTCTACCCCGTAAAAAAAAAAAAAAGAGCAGTGATTGACTTAAGTGGTAACATGAACTCATTAAAGATCTTTTAAATATCCCTGAGTACACTTGCAGGAGGCTTCCACTTAGTAATCGATGACTAAAATCACTTGCAAATACTAAGCTGGTGGATGAGTGGGCAGTGACAGGCTGGTAGCAACATTTGTGAGACTTAAATGTCATTCAAATTCACTAATGCAAAGGGAAATACATAGAGCAGATTGACACGTCAAGCTCTGTAAAGTTCAAGCTTGATGTATAGCACATCGAGACAGGAAATTACAGATGTTGTAATTATCAGCAATGAGTGACCTCATGTGCTAAATGGTGTTGGGTTAAAGTACTTCTGCTGTGCTTTTAAGATGTGTACCACAGGGAAAGATTGGCATGTATCTGCAAATGGCATGCTTTTATTAAAATTAAATGGCGAAAATTGTGAGAAAGTAATGTTAAGAATAATTTCCAGTCAGAATAAATTTAGCTTTTCATTCACCTTTATGAGAAAGAGAGTTGAGAAGAGGGCACGTTTATTCCGCTAATTGTTTTCTTGCTTGGGAATAATCAGTCACATTTACTGTGTATAAAAAAATGCACTATTGCTGACCAAAGGTAGCACTGTGCTCAAAATTCAAACAGAGATAAATGCAACTGTTGTATAACACTTTGCTTATTTATAGACCTCAAACCTGCATGTACTAAGCTTCATGTGGCTTGTTGATGTTCATGGAGCTTTTTCTGTAATGGCCTAGAGCAATGTGAAAGAGGTAAACCGCCAGAGTTGACTATAAGATGTATGGCAAGACTATATTATAGGGATATCCTTGAATCGAATAGCTCTTCGAAATTATGCAGCCAATTTTCTGGATTTGAACCTAACTCACATGTGGTTTATAAAAAAAAAGGAAGAAAAAAATGAGTCAAGGAAAAAGACCAGCATTCGGTACTGAAAGGAACTAAATACTGTACTTACACTACATTGCGTTTATTTTATAACTGTAGGTTCAGGGTACTTTCTAGAAATGTCAGATCCATACTGTGCTATATAAAGTAGTTAAAATATCTTCATGTCAACCGTCCCATCAGAAATATCAAGCAGATATGATCATTCATAAAAATCCCCAAAACAACTTTTCCATAATTTGCACCTTATCCTAACTTTTAAGTACCCATTTGAATGCAACATCTTTTAGTTATTTTTGTGCCATATTGCTGTTAACAAAGTGGACCTGAATATTTCGAGCGAAAGGTTTCTTAGTTCTGTTCTGTTTAACCAGACATTTCTATGTGTGACAGTGCCCCTTCTGCCAGTGGGCATTTTGAAATCCAGCTTCTTCTAAAGGACCACCATCGTTGATCCTGCGTTCCCTTGTCCGTATAAAGACATTTCCAAAGACTTACATCCCAGAAACAGAAATGCACACAACAAACATCCAATACAACGTTCTGTGCAGTTTTTTCTACGTCTGTCTTTATCGTTTATCCTGAAGTGGACGGACACGTCATTGATAGAGTTGTTTAACTAATAAAGACTAATTTGTGTTCCTAGGGTAATAATTGTGTGACACTCAGTCGAAATTACCAGATTCAGTGCATGCTATTTAATCTGAAGTCTCCTAGAAATGAATAGAAGTCATATGAATGACACATGAATGACTTGTTAATTATGCAAATAGAGTGCTGCAGGAACCTGGTAAGTTGCAGGAACTCTGTCATCTAAAAGGGTATGGTGAGCGTGATAATGTAGCGGCTTGGCACGGCTCTCTTGATGTAATGACAGGTCAATTTGACTGGCTTTATGCTTTGCTCCCTTCTTCTTTTCTGTGGACGTGGTTAGGTTCCCCTGCCGCTTCCCCCACCCCCTTTTCTCGTGTCCCTTGGACTTTGATTTCTCCTTTGTTCCGCTGGCTCCTCTACTGACACTTCCCAAGAATAAGAGATGCCACACAACCATGACCCTTTCACACCACACCGATGACCTCTGTCTCTTCCATGCATGACCCCTCACCTAGAAGCTGACAGCTTGATTAATTGAAGAATGTTATGATTTATGAGTATCTTCACAGCATGATTAACAAGACAACAGGTGGCACAACTAAACAGCTAGCAAGAACATTTCTTAAAGGCGAGAAAACAATGGAGGATTATATTTAGAAGCTATGTTTTGTCCAACAGTGACTGTCAATTTGGTGAAGCCATATATCATTTTGACTTTTTTGTCTACCACTGCAGTTAGGATATTTTCACAGAAAGGTTTCTTTTGTGTCCGTCTTGTCAGCCCAGTCAGACACGTGAAGATATGTCATATCCTCACAATGTGGTAAATTAAAATGCTTATTCAGTGGTCTTACTATCAGCTTAAAACGTGTTTGGTCCAAATTTTGCAATCAATGGTAGGAAAGTCAAAAATAGAAACCTGAAAATTCACAATCGAAAACATAGTAGGTTGTTTTGTTGTCTCTAAAACAATGACCTCGTGGACATACGCAGATATCAGTATTGCATCTCTTAATGGCTCTTACAGCACAAGATTACAGATGACATTGTGCTAATGCTTGACTCTGCACAGCAAAAAGTGTCATTTACAGAGCAGCATGTAAGAGAGAACAGTGTCATTCGTGACACAGGGCCAAGTCCAATTGTCTACCCAAAGCTTTGCGAGTTAACTCAGCTGACAGCTTCCTAGATAAATCTGTCTTGTAGTCGAGACACTTAACTGCGTAATGGAAGTTGGTGGTCCAACTCAGGTGACAAAAGGGATAGGGGTGTTGAAGAGGTCACATGAGACCTTCTCATTGACTAAGTCAGTCACAGAGAAGGACTATAGAGTAGGATAGCAGTCTCTTGACATAGTGTCACCAGCAGACTGTCCAGCTGAGCAAAAGCGCATGGTAAGATATGGCCTTTTGTGTTGACATGGATTTCTTCTGACCTTAGCTTCAGGCTGTGACAACTGATGGATGATTGATGGTACTGTTTCAGCTGTGTTGGGAGAAAAGCAAGGAACCTCTTAGAAAGCATTACTTTGACCCAGAGTGACCTGGCTTTAACTTAACTTAGACAACAAAAGACAGTCAGCGACAATCTTTTACACTTTTGTCCCCATCGAAATTTCTGCTCCTTATAATTGTTAAGAAACTTCTTTGTTCCCATTAGGATCAAAGACAACTGTGAAAAAGTGGGTTTTACTCTTCTATGTGCAGTTTACTCATTTCAGTCTTCTAATATATGCTGTCAAAACCATCACAAGCTGAGAAAACATATAGTAAGGCTCAGATGAATTTTTGTACTATAATGGCAGTACAACTGAGCAACAGCCTGAGCGTAAAAAAATGTTGGGGTGTTGTGTTTACAAAGAGTTGCCGTCACTGAAAAATTAATTATCTGAGAGTCAGCAAAGGTTAATTTTGGTCAGACACCTTTCGATCCAGAGGAGCTGATCCCAGCAGTGCTGGTCATTGCACTCGTGCCTAGTTGAGGTGACACATGCATTGACCTGTGACATGGGCAGTGACAGCAGAGTAAACTGGGCTGCGCACCCCCCTGCCTCACTGTACTTGGAGAGCTTAGAGGGCTCCCAGCTGAGAGGAGCAGGTTAAAGCACAGTGCTACCCTCGTGTCATCAGCCCAGCCCGTGATCAGCAGTTTTGTCCTCGACAAATACTCTCCGGTCCTGCCACCCACCTCTGTTGTCTCCCAGAGATAGTACTGCCCACCGCTGGTTGCCCCATATGTTTGGGCTGCACACAAGGTGGTTTCTCGGATACTGTGGTTGCTAATTATAAATTTAATTTGCATTTTAATTAGAATGGTGGAAAATTAAAGCCTGCCAGCTGGAGAATTACAAAATGCTTTTCCCTCCCTCCTTTTTTTCTCTCCCAGTTTAGACTGAGCATGACTCTGTCCTGTACTCATTTGTATGAGCACAGCAGTGGCACCAGTACCTTCCTAGTGTGGGACATGCAAGTTTATCTGTGATTTTGTATGCTAACTGTCTTTATGTGTGGTGAAAACAGTCATATTGTTTATGAAATAATTCATGTCTTCTCGGACACCTCGCATATTAAAATCACAGATTCATTTATTAATTCTAAGAATTTATTAAATATCTTCTTCTCTGGCAGTTTGATTGATAAAAGAAGGTCCAAATCCTTCTCGTGGTGCTCAGTTGATACACTTTCCACTTGTTGGAGAAGTAAGTGATCTGCATGTGTGGGCTGGTAATATCATTCAGTTTCGGTCATTATTTTCCAATCTCCATAATTCGTCCCTTTCCCCGTGTTGTTCCCCCATGGTCATACTCATTCCCTCTCCCTCCTCCCACAGGCGTTCTTGCTCAATAATTGTCATTAATTGATTGACAGCTCTGATAGACCCAACTAACCCCAGTTCTGCTCTCATGTCTATGTTTTAAATGAGAGCTTGTACATCCAGTGACCTTGTCTGCCCATCAGCTCTCAGCAAATGTGAAGCCAATCCAGAGGGTGTCTCACCTTAGCAAACTAGACCATCGTGAATGATTGTAATTGGTTTCTCAATCCATCTTTGATTCTTCTGCGCTGTGCATTGGTAAAAGTTTTATTGAAACTCTCATCATATTGCCAGCTATACTGCTCTCTCCTTTAATTTTATGACAGATTTGTGGAAATGCTAATCAAGAATTTCATTTTTACTACGTTTTTACATACGTCCATTTGTTATCTATTGTGATATTTAGCTTCGCAAAACATAGCCTAGCATTTGAACATTAACAGTTTTCCTAGAGAGAGCTCCACCTTTTTTATGACAGCTGAGCCTCTGTTAATATAGGCTTTATAATTTCTTTCTCTACAATAATCCATGCATGTACTATATCCTAGGCACATGTAATGTCTGACATTCTTCCAGGTTGTTTTGGTTTGGGAGGCTGCCAGCTCCAGTTTTGCACCTCTTTGCAGGCCCAGTTTGATGTGGTGTGAATAACATTCAGACATACACACACGCCCTCATTAGCATTCATTCGGGGAAGCAATGCAGGACACCCTCTCTGCTCTGAGGGTGGCATTTGGCAAGGGCCAAATACACCTGGCAAAAAGTCTCCATCTTTTCCTAGCTCATCATGCTCATTACATTTATTTTTTCCATCACGCACACAAAAACAGTCTTTGTCTTATCCCAAACACATTACACAAAAACTACATACTAGTAATAATCACTAATTTATTTTTTGTACCAAAATAAGAAATCATTGCAAGTCAGTACTGTCAAATTGAATTTCAATGCTGTAGACAATACTTTTTAAAATATATTTGTAATGTGAAATAATGCAGATTTTTTTTTTGTAAAGCTTCGTTAGACTAATGATTACATTTTTAAAAAAGAAAGCTCAAGGGAACAGTCCAGTTCACATCCATGTCCTAGAGGGAGCTTCAGTAGCCATGTGAAAAAGGCTTGGCAAGAAGATCCACCACATTCTCCAGATCTAAACATGTGCTACTCTGTATAACAATCCTACCATCTCTATATGTAAGACACATCCAGTGTGCTACTTGATCTTTAATATTATTGTTCAAGATTGATGGCAAAGCTCCATTTCAATCTTGGCATCACTGTATAAGGTGATACAAGCTCTTTCTCTGTTTTGCCCTGGTTAGCCACAGTAATAAAGTTTGTGGAAAGTTGGTCAACATTTGAAATACTGCATGGCAATCTTTTTTTCTTTCTATTCCCAACACATCTATCCAATAATATTCCTTTGGCTGAAAAATATCTTGGCAACTGGCTTTTGAAGACTCCTTTTAGGTTTATCTTTGTGAATTGTCAAATATTTGAGTGTATGAAGTGGTGTGATGAGGTGCAGAGACAGATATTTGAAGGGATTTTAACTCATTTGAGCAATTACATGCTTAACTGGCCCAAGATAATCTGTCATCCAAAGCTTCTGTCTCGGGCTCTCCCTCTCTTTTCCGATCCTCCACTCTCTCATACCCTCCTACGTGGCACAAGAGAAGCTCAGAATAGTAGGATTTAGAGCACAAAAGCTTACCCTGAATGGAATGAAGGCCTTGGAGAAATTAATTGCTTCTAACAAACAGCATGACTGCTAGCATGTTTTGTGTCCCATTCTTATCAGCCTCAGAGGTAGAGGGGTGGGCGATAGGTCTGGAAAGGATGAACCTAAAAGTGAGGGAGGAAGCTTACAGGAATATGTGCTTAGTGTTTACTTACTTTACTTACTTACTTTTATTTAAAGCTGTCGATGAGCTAAGGGAACAAGCATTGGTGTGTTTTATTTAGACTTCATGCTGCATCTGAATATAGCACTTAATTTTGTAATAGAGAAAAAAATACACATTTTGACATTTGAAACTTTAGGAAAAGCATCTTAATAAATCTACGGCATATTCAGCTGTCAGTACAGTGACATGAAAAGAAAAAAATGCTCAGGTGGTGTTTATATGTTCATGTTTTTATGAAACTCAATATTTTGGCCAGAGAGTGCAATTTTCCCAAAGGGTTTCAATTCATTATGCAAGAGACAAATGCTTGGCTTAATGATGTGTGTATAATGCCATAAGGACGTTTATTTCACTTTAAATCTAACATAAAGTTGATTTCAATATTATTATATTTCAAAAAGCACCCATAACCTGCCTGTAAACCATGTTCTTTCCCCCTATTAATAGAAAAATAGCTGAAACAGTTAATTAACTGTATGAACCCGGAGAACATTCAGGGAAGCATTAGAAAGGGCGGGTATGGGATTACCTCATGTGAGGGTGTGTGGCATATTTGCCCCAGTTCTGTTCTGTGCTTGCTCCCACTCCCACATGTCACCATTCTGTCTACCACCACCAGCGTGGCATCCATCATCCACCACAGACGTCGCGGCACCCCACAAAAGGAAGCTGTAGCATCCACAAAGACATTAGCATTTTTGCATCTCATTACGGTTATAATTGCATGCCAGTGTAAGCAGCTCGCTCTCCATTATCTTGCGTAATTTTATCAGTGACGTTTGAAATGTGTGTTTAAATGTCAATTATTGACTACAAAAAAGGAGTGACCTTTGTGGAGTCATTGCTTTTTCTCTCTCTCTCTCTCTTGCTCTCCCTGCTCTCCGTGGTGTCATCTATTTCTTATATCTTACTCCTGTCCTTGTTTTGCAGGTGACGTGTCGACCAACTTAGCCAACAGTAGGTTGTCACATTGGGGAACAACAGTTGGTTGACATGCGTGATGTTAATATACTCCCCGTCAAGAACTTTTCTGATGATCTCATTAAAACCACAGTATAATAAAGACGGCATTTACAACACTGACAAAACACATAATGAGAAAACAGCTATTAACTTAGTAACACCAATTTTACTTAGCATACTGTATATATGATGGTATCTCAGTAACACAGTGGATCTACACGCCATGGCATTCTATCATCCAGTCACCGATAATTAAGGTAATCATCTAAAATAATGGATTAATCCACCTTTTTTTTCCCACCATCTTTAATAACATTTATATAGGTGTGTCTAATAGTTTGGCATTATGTTTATTATCAATAAAATTTACTGTGTTACAATATCAGGATACAGTATTGAAGCTAAAAGCAGCAAACAAACAAGAGATACAATAAGATATAATAAACAGATATACATATAATATTTTTAAAAAATGTAATGCTACTCTTGAAAAGAGCACTCGAGAGAACAGATAATGTGTAAAAACCTTTTTGTATTTAAAAATCCATTAAATTATGGTCATATAGAGAAACCCTTCTCCGTGAAAGCCTCGTGAAACGAATATCTTTATTATTTATTGGATGGCCTGTCCTGTCGTATGTAGCCTTCAGCCTTCGGTTTATTTTCTCAAATTATTATACTTTATAACATACTTGTTAAAAACTTGATGTTTTGATGACATACTATCCACTTAGGTTCCCACTTTTCAGTTCCTCTTTCTCTTAATTTCTTGTGCAACAGTATCATCAAGAAGAGAATTATTTATATATTACTGAATAGTAAAGGCCTTCATTGTTTTAAAAAAAACAAACTATTGTTTTCTTTGCATAGCTAATGATGCAAAAATACAATGGTCCTCTTTCATCTGAAATGTCTTATATTTCTCCAAAAGCCTTCGAGTGTCACTGGTGTTTAGTTTCCTCCTGTTTAGAACCCTCTTTAATCTCTTCATTATATGAAAGGTCAGGCCTTGTTTTTCACCTTAAAACTGAATACTAAATGAATAGAAGATCCAGCACTCTTCATTATCTAGGAGTTCTTATTTGAATGATTTCGGATAAATTAGGATTGATTTTCTTTAGCCGTACAATAACTGCACTGCACGGTGTTGTTATTGCATTGTAGTATAACATATGGAAAAGAAATACGAACTGCATAGTGTTTCAGCAGAATGAGCAGGCATGTAATTAGCTGACAAGCAGAGGAACCACAATCTTTAAGAGTTTATCAAACTACTTGCACTTCTAATTAAAGAAAGCACAACCCACCAGGATACAGTTTCATTTGATCTGATCTGGAGCAGAAAATCTTCCTATTAGCATCCTCCTCCCCATGAATATGACAGTAATTGCAGTCTCACTCTGTTCCTGTTGTCCTTCTCTAGTTGAACACATTTAGCAAATTTACCTCGTACTGTAGGTTATTATTGTGCCATACAGTCTGGGGAATCAAATAAATCACTTAGGTTATCTTATTAATTAAGTCAAAATAAATGTGCTAGAGCTAATTTATTCCATCCAAATACCATGGGATCTCCCACTGCAACTAATGGCATAGTCTGACATTTCATAGTCTTAACAAATAACCTGGAGTAATTCATTTAGATTTTTCCAATTAGAGATTATTTCGTTGCGGTTGTAAGACAGTATACATACGTATAAATTTGCATTGCGAGTTATGCAGAAATGCACTTATGCACTTAGTTTTGTTGCGTTTTCTTTTGAAGTCCTGCTAGCGGTGTATTAATTAGGAACTGTCTTACCTTACATAAAATAGTTTTGCAGAAAATTGCATCAAAACATCAGACAGAAGTGTAGTCTAATTCTATAATAAGCTGAAACAGTTAACGCTATATCGCTCGTTTGCATTGCTCATGCAGAGAACAGTCATTTTCTCCAGTTTGTAATTTATCAAGCATGTCCCAAAAATAATACAAAGCAAGCAAAGAGACAGTGCAACTGTATGAACCTTGCATATGACAGTGCTGAAGCGCATGTCTCCTGCCCTCACCCGCCTCTCCGGCCCTCAGTGGAATAACACTTGATCCATAGCTCTTGAGTCTTTTTCCACGCCTCCCTTTTATGGCCTGTGGGCTTGCGAAGACCCCAAGCCAGCCATGCTTATCTGACCCTAACCTTGGCGTATGGTGACCTTGACCTGCACCTCACCCCTTCCTCGTCCTCAGGGCTACATCTGTTCCTTTCCCTAGGACACCCAAGTAGTTAGTGATATTGAAACATCACCTTGGGGCTCCATTTGTTTTCTCTGGAGAGGTCAGTGAAAGGTTGTCATTAGGACTGAACTTGATCCTCTGCTTCCCCTTAAATTGGTCCATCGATGCGAGAAGTGAGCACACTGTAAATAATGAGCGTATAACGCAGAACATGAAATGGAATCGCAAAACTGTCACTCTATACTTTTTCCTTTTTATATTACAGAGATCCATTCGGGCCCAGTGATATGTGCCATAGTCACAAAGTACTTCTATAAACCCAGAGACACAAGTAGCACAAAAATTTAGCATGTAAGGCAGACAGTGTTTCATAGTGGAACGAGTGATCTCACCCAACATTTTTTTTTTTTATACCCATAGCTAAAAGAATGCACAGCAGTTATTCTTCTTGTCTCTTTTTCTCAGCAAGCACTTGCAGGAGCCTCAACTGTCAGCCTTACGTTTGTCTTGGCTGTAATCATTTCAACTCACCGGCTCGTCCCAGAATGATATGTTGATCGCGATGCCCTTTATTATTTTTCTTAGTGTTTCAGCATTTCTGTGAATTGGCTGACCTTTGTGGGAATCTTCCTGTTATTCTCTCCAGACGAAACAGTCATCCCTGCCACGCTATACCATGGGATACAAAGTTCATATTAATATTAATGAAGACACACCTGACGGAGTCAGGTTTTAATGGACACTTTACTTTAAAGGCGCCAAACATCACTCAATGCATGATTTCATTTTTGCAAGGAATTATTTTTGATAAATCACAAGAGAGACTGAAAGGGTTTATTCTTTCCTGTTATCCAGATCAAATTCACGCAAGACAAGATAAAGGGAAGATGTGTTTGGGAAATTAGGGGGGAAAAAGAAGCCCTCACAATGGTATCATGTTCGCTAAGTACGTGAAAATGTATTTTCTACCTCTATCAGTCTCATGGTATCATATCACGCAGAAGTCAAGGGGGAGGCTAAAGGTTACATCTCTGAAACATGGCATTGATCCTAACACCTGACAGCATCTCTCTTTGTTTCTCGTTCTGTTTTGTTCTTTGTAATTATAACAGTGCCATTTACTGCTTTCAGTGCTCTTATTTTCAGTGCGATACAAAGAAAAATCACAAGGAAAACAAGAGGCAAGAAATGCGACGTTATTGTTAGATGCACCGTCTACCCAACGTGTTATCAAAGACAGTAGTTTAGGACAAATTATTCAATTTTCTTATTCTCTCTTTTACACCGACCCAGACGTAAGGCTGAAACCAAAGGTGTTGTCGAGCCTGGTGTGCTCTGCATATCATAAATCAGACCTAACTGACATTTTTTTTTTTAAAGAGAATGAATATCCACCCACTCTCTGTGGAAGGGCCATGGTATTTGTATGGCCAATGTGACCTTTCTCTATACCCTCTCAGATTAGGTGTACGACAGAAAATTGCGCTCTTGCTGCAGTCCATAAATCATACCAGGCTATTTTTTTCTTTAAAGAGGTATGTAAATACCAGTGTACTAGCTAGGTAAACAACACTAACCCTGATACAAATGGCTTGAAAATTGAAGAAAAGCACCTTATTTTTCAGCTGAAATTGCTTTTGAAACCCAGTTCTGGCACATGGGATGAAGGAGCCATGAAATGATTTGTGCTGGGGGAATAGAAATGGGCTGATGATAACCACACTCGACACAGTTCCTGTGTTGGGGAGTTCTAGCAATGATCAAAGATATCATTGTTGCACATTATTTCCCCCCATGCAGACCCCAAATGCATCTGTATCTGAAGTGACATCCACCCACATGCACTCAGAGTATATTTAGTTTTAGGGGACAAAGGCCCTCTACTACAGTACAGCAAGGGTCGAGCTTAACCAGTCGGTCCTGCTGCTGGCCTTACAAGCCTTAAAAGAATTTTCTTTTATTAAAAAGTGGTGAGTGTGCTAATATTGTCATGCATTTGTAGCATTTAAACAGTGAGACATAAAATTCTGTTACAAATTCACTTACTACTCCAAAGAGTTTATTTCAGGCCACAATCACAATGGTGAAAGCGTAAGGTATACAACAGAAGCATTATGTCCTGCGGGTTTATTTACAACCCTTTTGTCAGATAGCAATGAAAGTGGGAACTAATTTACCTCATTCAGTAAAGTACTTTATGTACAGAAATTCTAGCTTTGCAGCATTTGTAACAGCTATGGATTCCCTTGATACTCATTATAACACCTTCGAGTTTGTTTCAATGAGTAGCAGGACTTAGCATCAAATGTAGACAAAGCAATTTTTATTTTGTCACGTAGCATATATCTCACACCGTTTCTGCCTTAAAAGCCCCAAAAACACGGTCACTACAGGATGCTGGCAGACATGTCTCAGTATAGTTACCCTTTCTTTTAAACCTGAGTATCTTTTCATGCCTCTTTTGGCAACTCATCAACACCCGGAGTCCTGTGAGTCTCAAGGAGAGCTGCAGGGCACAACCCATAACAGCAACGGTGACAGCCAATTCCCAACATCTGGTACAAGGTGGTGTTATCCATAGCATCGCCGTGATCGTGGTTTCGCCGTGGTGAACGCTGCTTGGCAGCTCGTGGCATCAGACTGCTGAAGAATTACCCCCATCGTGTTCTAAGCAGGAACGGGCGAACGGGCACACTGTTTCATTGCAGCACAGTGGACCATTGATGCCTGCAGTAGATCCCCTGTTATCTAATCAAACAGCACTGGTCAGTTATGATGCCAACTCCTAAATCCACAGCCGTCTGTAAAGCCGTGGGGGAAGATTAACCGCTACAGCGCCAATGTCCTACATTCAAAGACTTCCTCTTAAGATCTTTTTTTCCTAGAAAGTACAGTTACCCATACAAGAAAACACAGGCAGAGACACACAGATATACAGCCTAAAGTAAGAGTCCTTCATGGTGTAATGGGGCTATCACAAAGACCACACAGCTTGCGTTTTGGAAGAAGACTTGATGCTTTCAAATGCTCTTTGTGACCACTGAAATATCTCAAAGAGTCTTGAGCCTCTACCATTTTAGAGGATTGCAGGATGTGTTATTTTACCATGTAGGTGTTTCATTGTGTCCACATTACCCAGTGAGTGAAAGGTAAAAAAAAACAACAACAGTTTTTTACACATACATATAGTCTAAGACATTATACTCTGTCTTGTGGTCTACAGAAGCCCTAATAAGAACATGCGTTCTACGGTTACCCTGCTGCACTTCATTATAACCCAAAAAGCAGAAGCGCTCGCATCGCAAGCAAAGAGCTCTGGGCACTTTTTTAATATTTATATCACAGTCTGGTGTGGCAGTAATGATATTAGGGAGCTGACGGAATTCTCCACCCAGCTGGACATGTTAATTGAGAAGCCAGGATTTAAAGGCAAAGTTCACATTTGTGCAGATGGTGGGACAATGCAAGATGGCAGACCCAGGTCAGAGTCATTTCCAAGCTATACCTTAATGGCAGCATTTTTTTCTTTCTTTTTTCCCCTCATATTTGACACATACTAGTCCCACAGGTCCATGGCAGTCTTTGGGGCTGGTCCCTGTACTACGGTGCCCTTGACGGAGAACTATATTTTATAGTTGATTTATTCACAAAATATTCTGTCAGCGTTAGAGTGTGCGCATGTGTAGTATGAATATCTAATCGAGTTAGTTTGTTGGCCATAAAAAAAATACAGATTTGTAATGAAATTGAATGTTTATACTGAAAATCTTTAGAAAATATTTCACATTTTTATACTTGTTAATGAACAAGTTATACCTGTAGCTTACCTTGATAAAGTGTAAGCAGTAAAAAATAAATAATTGTTTAGAACGAAACAAAAATTGGGAGAAAAGTGCCTGAAAGTTATAAATTTGTATATATCGCATGAACATGATGTCATTTACTGGTGCTGCTCTAAGTTTATGTCCTTATAAATCATATGCAATATCGTTTGGTGATAATGTGGCTTTAAATCAATAATGTTTTTATGAGTTTGAACAATAATGCTCGACTTAAAACAGATCATTGAGGCTAATTAATATTTTAAGTGATATTAACCAGTATAAACAGTAAAGTGATTACACTGTGCACAGGCATTGGTGGAAGCTACGCTGCAGGGAAGTCTAGCAGATGGGATTATCTTTAGTGAGATTTATACTGTCGCAACACGCATCTACATCAAATTAGAGTGCCCAGAATGAGTTCTTCCCCCACTCTGACCATACACCGGAAAGCAGGTGTCTGCTTAATAATTTGGTCAAAGATCAGTGAGTTAAAGGTTGAGGCCAGGGGCAGAGAGGACCAGGGTCATCCTGGTGGTAGGGTGGTGGTGAGACATGATCTCCTCAAGTCTGGAACAGCCAAACCCCAAGGTCATCCATTAGTGCTCTAGCCCATTGGTACTGGTAGACCCACAATAAATTTACTGTGCACCCTTAACCCTTTTAATACTCACCGTGACCCAGATGAGGAGATCAGCTCCCTTAGGGAGGGGCACATTACATTATTAGCACTGTGTATCCATCGACAGCTATTATATTCTAACAGTGTATTATGGGTGACTTCATACTGTAAATACTTCAACACAAAAATACCAGGCAATAATGTGCATCAGCATCATTCCTTTAACAATGTTGTTTAGCTGTACTTCAGTACATTTCAATCGGTTAGTTTGCCTGAAGTCTCCTCATGAGCTGCGTTAATAATACCGTGGGTGAGATTGCATCTTTAATTTAAATTACTGCGAGTTATTTTAATATCTAAAATCCCTCCACTGGCCATCTGTGATCATTTCTAACATGCAGATGATAGTGTCGGTGTCTGGCCAAATTTTCAAAGAACATCTGAGTTATGACTGATCATTATCTGGGCTTTCAAACAATGAACAACTTATCTACCTTTCGTGCGATGCGTTTTTTCTATTCTTACACGAAAAAGGTGAGGCTGCAAGGAAGAACAAGAATGAAATGTCAACAGTGTCAACCACTCCCTTTAAATAGGAGTCTCCTATGATCCCTTGCTACCATGCTCGGTCAAACCTTTGCAGGTGTCAAGACTGGGCGTCAGAAAAAGAAATTAAAGTGACACAGTGTTGACAGGAAGAAAAGACATTCCAGTTTTCACCCCTCTCAGGACAATGAGGGAGCCATCACCTCAACTCAGACACAGGCACTAATGAATCAAGCAACACCTTAACTTCTCCAGTGTAGGAGACTTTTGGCTGGGGGCAACCATATAGTGTCATTGATAATGGGATCCTGTATTGGACTGCTGTTGATTTGATGTCTACAGCAACCTCTTCCGTGGCCTGCCATTTTGACACGGTTTAATTTTGCCCCTTGCTCATAAAGACATCCTGTTGGAAGGTGTTGCACAAGTGTTAGGTCTTTATCTTTCGTGGTTATGTGTCTTCTCTCCGAGCATTAAGACCTCGCAGGGTTTTATTTAAGCCAAGACAGCTCAACCAAATGTATTTTACCCACATGGAACGTGTTCTGTAATGTAGGAGAGGGGGTAGTGGGAGAACTTCTTTGATTACCCCAAACAGCAGGACTGCAACAGTACGCAAAATCACATATAAGATATATATTATTCAGGACATTCGAGAAAACAAAAGATACAGTTTTTCCAGTACACAGTCATTCCTGCTAATATTTTTTTAGAATTTACTGGAAGGTTTGAATGCTTTTAAAGAGGAATTTTAATTATATCAGAGACCTTTGTGAGCTGCCTTCATCCTAGGTACATACTGTAAGCTGCAACGAATCTGTTAATAATTGCCCTGTTGCAGTTTTAATAAGTGCAGAATGCAGTTTGCCATCTTACTGCTAAGATAAACAAGGTCTTATCTGAAAAAAGGCTTTGTCTAAATGTCCCATATGTTCCTCAAAAAATATGTCTAGATATCATTTAGCAATAATGGTGCCTTTGCATATATTTTTATACTTTACCTTAGACCATCTAAAATGAGCTTGGGCCCAGAAAAGACAACAGTGGTTATGGATTACATTGTTCGTTGTTTTTGGTTCTTCTTCTCGCTTTGTGGATGCAGAGACTGGCAGTGATTTTTGGAAATTTTTTTCCTCACAGAGCTTTCCATTAATAAATCGTATGTGTTTTTAATGCAATACCAACTGAGGCCCTCAGGATCACTGCCATTTAATATTGGCTTTCAGTCTTGTCCCTTGTGTGCTGAGATTTCTCTGCATTTTCTGAATTGAGTGTCTTGTACACGGTGCAACTATGCCCACACACCGTTTCGCAAAACGGTAACCCCCTTTTCCCACGTTTACTTCTGAAAGACCCGATCTCCTCTTGTATGCTCTTTTTAGATACTGACCTGTTGCCACTTAACCTAATAAGATATTCTACCAGGTGTGTTATTTTAATTTGTATTTACTTTTCTTTTGTCTTTCGATGCCACTGTGCCATTTTCATTTTAAATGTGCTGTTGGCATCAAATTTAAGCATATATTTTTCCAACCAGTAATTTTCTCTGCTTCGCCGCTTCACGGCAAACTTCGCCTTTCTTCTTTTTCAGTTAAATATCGGCTTTATGGTTTATAAATCATAGCGCTTAACTTTCTTTTAGAAACAGGTATTTTATGATGTCAACCAAAGTGAGTTACATAAAGAAATGTTTTGTGTACTTCAGGCACAATCTCCCAGGTAGACTTATCATGCCTGAGCAGCATTACAGTATGATGGAAGTGTCTTTGAAAAAACTACTAAAATAAATAAAAAAAATCTTAATGAGTTTCCCACTCCGAGTAGATTTTCTGTGCGCCCTCCCCCTCTTACATGTTTTCACTTTCCTGTCGTAAGCTATCTTCCAGTTTCCTCCCCCAGCAGTCGCACACCATACACCCCCAGCTATCCCCCACGTACAAGGTTGGTGGCTGCTTTGTGTGACCTCTGCTCACACTGTTCCATCTCCACATCACGCAGCCTGCCTTTCACAGCGACAATTCACCAGCAACAATCGCACACTCATCCCTCAAAAAAAAAGACCTCTTGCTCCCTTTGCCAACCAATTAAGAGCCATCTGGGCTCACATGCTGTAAGAAAGCTATTACAATATCATAACTGTTTTTATTTGCCAAGTTATGTTTTTGATGTGGAGATTCCACAATATTTAAAAACAAAGTCACTCCTTTGACAATAGCTTTGTTTTCTTGAAAATGAAGAATTGTTAAACAAAGACAATGCACTTATCAGTATTTTGGTTTCGTGAATTTGCACAGAGCCAGTGGAGGGCACAACACAGTTTAAAAAACATGACAGAGCCAGCCAGTGCTTTTGATGCTGCCACGCAAGTGTGTGATTCCTGATGAACTTGAGGTCAGAGATTCCCAGTGGCTGCGTAAGGCAGGGAATGGAGAGCAGCAGGGTTCAAGCCTTGGGTCACTGGAGCTTCAGAAGTGGCCAGCCAGCTTTGTCCCAGGAGAGATGATGGTGACGGATTCAGTGGTGTTTTCTCAAGGTCCACTGAACCCAATAGCAAGGACTCTAACTTAGAGCCTGCAGGAAGAGGGAGCACTCCTCTCATCTCCAGTTCACAGAACTCCAAAAGAGGGCCAGTCTGGATGGGCTCCAGGTTGCCTCGAGATACACGAAATCCAGCCATAACCTCATGGTGGCACTGCCAAACCTCATTTCATTCTTTTCCTAATAATAATGCGGAGTACACATAAGGCCCCTGACATGCACCACAATGGTTCATTTCACCATTTTAGGGAAGTGTTGAACCACTGTGTTGTCAACTAGGCTTTATAAGAAAAAAGCATATGAATAGAAACTCCACCCTGTCTTTTTTCTTTTTTTTTCCCTTTCACTCTAACCACGTTAAAAGGCTTACTTACCCCTAATCAAAATGGCAGGCCCACGGGCATGATATGTCCCAGCTGTGGCCCTGGCGCAGTATTTCTCTTCTCCCCGTACAATGTTTTGGGCAGCACATCCAAGCGCTCTTGCTGTGCTTGTACTTAACTGAGGTCAAAGTTGCCATTATCTGAGTCTTGTTGGCACTAAGGCCTCCACTGATGATAGGACTCAATTTCAAACCTGCAGCTTTTAGCACACCCGAAGAGTTAACCTCTGTGAAGACCAGGCAATCGACCACCTACAAATCTAGCCCAGGGCTGGGACTGCTTAAAGGAGCGTGCTTTATGACAATGTGCCACATGTGTGCTGTTTGTCCCAACCTGGCCCTCTGACTTTTGGCTTTTTTTCTTTTTTCCTTTGGGAGGTGATTGTTAAAGTCCGCACGTACATACCTACCTTGTTGCCTCATTCAAAATCAGTAGTGAGAACACTTTCCACACTTTGTGTTTTTTTGTTTTGTTTTGTTTTTGTTTTTTGTTTTTTTGTCTGTAGTATTTTCCGTCATATCATGATAGCTTGCACAACATTCAGCCATATTGGAAAACTGACACTGACAGAGGGTTTTTTTCTTTTTTTTTTCACAGATTGAGGAAAAATCACAACAGGGGATGAGTGTTTGTGGAGGTTTAGGTTTTATTTCTAAAGCTAAGCCTCGTCATCTCCATTTTAGCGACACTTCCTCATTCATGTCAGCCCCATGGTGTTGCTCAGTCAGGAATTATTTTTCAGGATATACTAAATTTTCAAAAGCCATCTCTTCCCCCTGTGCCTCTCCTGTTCGCTCATTCTTTTGCGCTCCCTCTCTGTTTTTCTCTGTGTCTTGAAAACACACAGAGACACACACAGAGGCACACACATTGCAACATGCATACAACCAGACATGCACAACCACTCTTAAAACTGGTTCTCCCCCCATAGCAATTTTGTCAGAAGTTGACAATGTCTTGATTTAGTTGTCTGGCTGTTCCGGCCAGTTTTCCCTGCTGCGCTAATGTGAACAGGACATCCCGCTGGGCACCAAAGAATACCACTTCACGGCAGCCGCATAGCTGGCAGCTTTTATTTATGGCGCTACCGAAATGAATGGGTATTAGTGTCCAAACATTTCACCATGCTCCTGCAGCCACACACAAAAGCCACTGATTTCCAGCAAATCTGCACTTATTTTATTCAAGAAAACCAAAGCTAGGGAGAGGGAGACAGGCAGATAGAAATGGAGGGAGAGAGAAAACATTTATAATGACTCAAAAGACCTCAAAAGAAGAATGGGAATTGCGTTTGAAAAGGATTTACGAGACAGAAATCGAAAAGAAAAAAAAATGGCCACCCTATTTCGCTGCATTTTTGTCAAGAGTCGAAAATGGAAAATATCTATATCCATAAAATGGCTCAACTTTAAGTGCTTATATTCACAAAAAAAACTGCACTTCCTCCGCCGTCACTCACTTTTCAGTTGCTGTGTTTTGCCTGGTATTACAAAGCATTGTGTTTTATAGGACTGCACTAAGAATGAAAAAGTAATTTTATCATTGCTAAAATTGTCAATTTAAAGTGTTTCCACAAATCGCTCCTGCTGCCATTTTTGCAATCCAGGGTGCCTACTGTCTTGTTAACCTGTGAATTTTAAGTGGATGGTTCCCATTAGATACCAGTAGCACTGCTGACTCCTCTTGGCTTTTCTGTAGGGAGCAGGCTGAGGCAGAATGCTCTGTTGGCCTGGTGATGCACTTTGCCTGGTCTCTGTGTCCAGGACCTCATCAGCACAGAGTCTGCCTGTCCTTGTGTCCCTGCCACTCACCTCCCTGCTCTTCATCTGTCATTCCTGCCCTTCTGCAAACACACTCCACTGACATTTTGAAAAACTCTGGCATTCACCCTCAATATGGATTCTTGTTGATTATAGCTTTCTGCCTGTGAAGATTGCACGTATTATTGACTTTGCAATCCCCATGACTATTTGCACAGCTTTTTCTTCGCCTCTGCATCTCAGAGAAGTCCGGCAATAATATTCCCTCGATTTTTCATAACCTCTTTTCATTATCCTTTCTTTTTACTTTTTCTTTTTTCAGTTTTTCCATATATTTCACTAATCCCCTCTGGCCATGACCCTTTCTTTATGCCACCAGAGATCAGAGTTTCTGCAAAGCTTCGGTCACTGATGTCATTAAGATTGGGATCTGATACACTAGATGTCCATTGGTTAAATGCCCCTGGCCTGAACTCCCTATTGTCCCTTAATTCCAAGCGGCAGCTCTATTTCACTTGCCACATAATAGCCCATAGGTTAAAGTTCTACTGCTTTTGCTTTGAATTTACATCTTTCACAGGCTCCACTCTCCTGTTCCGAGCTGGCATTTTCTTTTCCTTCTTTCATTTCTAGTGAGCCCCACTGCCTGCAGGCAGCGTGGCTGTTTGTGCTGTAGCTTTACTGACAATCTTCCACATACAGGCATCTTTTGGTAGGTCAGAGGAGAACAACTTGACTTAACAGGTCAACGTAAGTGGGCTCCACCCTTCTTCAGAGGGGAAGCCATGGAGCCCTCCATTAGGAGCTGACCTCCACGTTGCACTGGTCTGGCCCCAGCCAGGGTATCACATGGCTCCGCCTGAGACAGGCTGCTCATTAAAGCCTGCTGCCCATAGTAGGATTAGGCCTTTTCATGGTTTATCCTCTTCTCTGACAACTGACAATAGGCAAGGCTAGCTGCTTCAAATGGATTGCGCATATGAATCATGGAATTATAATTGCTCTTTCATGATGAGAATATTGGGAAAATCTAGCCACAT
>VOQK01012387.1:60413-74535 GCA_015052645.1 Benitochromis conjunctus
GTATACCCTTTGCTGTATTAGAAGCATTCATATTCAAATAAAAGCAGACTGAAGGCACAGATTCATACAGCGTTGCAATGTGAAATCTCACAGTTGCACTCACAAACCAAAAATGCAATGCAGTTACAAAAAAAAAAAGAAACATTCATAGCACATGTTTAATTTTGCAACTGCTCAACCATTTAAGCATGGTCTACTGCGTGTTTCTTTCTAGTCTGTATATTTTTAATCATAGTATTAAAGTATATAATACTATACAGCAATCATAAGTTAATTATTTGCTTAGAAAACTGTCATTTCGTTGTAAGTCAATGGAAAAAGTAGAGCCTCTTTTTAATTCAGTGTTTCATCATAAACATATGAATATTTCTGCAAACACTGTGAAAGTCCCTTTCTGAAGGCTACAGAGATCTTAAAAATTAAAATGACTTTGTTCACACAATTATAGACATGCTGTAAGTAACAGAACCAGGTAATTTAAGCTCTGAAATTCCATTTTGCCAGTACTTATTTTAGTAGTTTTTCATTTGTAATTCCATAGAAATTTAGGAATCAGTCAACATTAATCATGATTAACAAATATACAATCCACAACTATTTACTGTGATAACTCGGACATGTTCTTGGTGTTTAATTAAACCACTGTTCAATAGCTCAGTAGCTTCCCAAGCATACCAGATAGAATGTGTTGGACTTTTCAACATGTGGTTGTCACAAGCAGTATATCCCAATATCTGTGACCCTAATGGACATCATCCATTCACCAGCTGTAGTTTCACAGCGCAGTGCAGACAACTTTGGGAGGCAAATTGGGATGTTTATGAAATAAGTTTATATCAGATAATTTGATATTGAAACTGCTTTTGTAGCTCAGCTTCTTGCTGTGTTCACCTAGAATATAGGATTTGATAAATGATGACAAGTTTCTTATTTCTTTACTTTAAATCAAGGCCATTAGACTAATCATTATAAAACAACATCAACCAGAGTGATTACAAACAGAAAGCGCCTTGATTAGACCAAAGGAATTTTTTTCCAGTATACATTCCTATCGATTACAAAGAGGTTTAGCACACATATGAAGAAAGTGACAGTGATGTGAACCATTTTCTTTTAAAGATTTCTCTCAAGACATGCATAAATTATACAAACAAAGTGCAAAAAGAAAACAAAAGAAAAAGAAAACTAGAGCACAAATGTTTTGCTGAACCAATATTAGCTTAAGAAAAGAGCCAACTTCAATAAGTATCCTAATGCAGTTAGGATGGCATGTTTTTTATTTATATATTGTTACTACATTGCCAAATATAATACAGCCACCAACTTGCCATTAACAAGTGGCAAAATAGCCAGTCTTTTGTCAAATGATTGCAAAACAGCCTATGGATAACACAATGTTACTTTCAAATTTTATAAAGTTCTAATTATGAACAACACAAATGCATTTATTGACCAACTAATCACAAATTAGTGCCTCACAAATGTTTCTGACTGTATCCTCAGAGTAGTGTGTTCGGCAGACAAATCTCACTTCCTGAGTACTTTTATAATTTACTTCTTATTTCTCTACAGAAATAACTGCACTCGCACACTCTTAGCAAATCATTTCAGTGCTCAGGTTCTACTGGGTGATGCATTGTCTTTCCCATCCCCCTGGCTTTGTCTGAGCAAAGTCACATGACCATCATGAAACAAATAATTTCATTGGCTACATTCAGAGCATGCCTAAGAAGAGAACAACAGCTTGTCTTGGGAGTCAAGAACTAGGTACAATGTCTTCTGCGATGGGATGGCCAACACAAATGGGCTGGTGCACCTATCCAATTAACACTCTGCCTGCCAATCCCTGTCAGGTCACACGCTGACTCCCATGGCATGCTCTACCTGTCTCTGCTGCTCTCAACACATGCCCAGCTCCAATATAGAATTAACGCCACTTTTCACCTGGTCACGCTGACATGCCATAGATTAGACTGGTGCAGCATGGAGATATGCAAGGCGCTGCAAATGAGGGCACCTGGGGTTAAGATTTCAAATGCAGTGGGGCTATTGTTTTGCCACTTCTTTAATATTAATTAAACTCTGAGGTGAAAATGTTCTTTACCAAAGTACTGCTTAATTCCTCCACAAGTGAACACCTGATAAGAGATTTTATTTAATGATCACCTGGATGTTACAACTAAGACCGTAACAAAACCAATAAGCAACTGGAACTAAGTCCTTTTTTTAGTAATGAAACAAAATTCTTAAGCAATTATCTAATATTTAAGGCAAATGTGGATTTATTTCATATATTTGTTTTGCTACTGCCGTAATATCTAAAAAAATCGACTTTTAGATGTGCAGAATATATAATCAGTATACTGCAGTGTATCTGCAATATTCCTAAGAGATATTTGTACTAAATCATTGCGAACGTCTTCACATGTTTCCACATGTGTATTTATTTATATAAAAATAATATAAATTAAAAAAATCAGTTCAGGAGAGTAGGTTTCTTGGTCTTGTGCCACGAATCTTTTCTTGGACTTGTGCCGTAGTGCACTTTCACATTTCCAGATGAAACTGCATGACAACATTTTCACCAATTTGAAGAAAACAGAAATTAAATATAGTTAGAAGCTAAATGATTCAGCCACATCTAATATTTCTATAGGCAAAACAACAGTACACAAAGAAGAGTGGACTTCACCTGATAGTAAGGGCACTTATAGTCTACTTACTGTTTGTGTCTTGCCAGCTAGTTTTTAAGCTTCTTATCCTTATCTAAGTAGTAACTACACCACAAGATCTTATCATCGCTCTCCCAAAGTAGCCTCTCTTCAAGCAGCATTGCCGTCTACACAGGATGACTACACCCTCTTGCTTTGTCTTGTGCATGTTACTCAGAGTGTCTCCTTATGTTGAGTTGTTGAGAATGGTTCCTAAATATAGCAGGAAAAGGACTTAACAGAAAAGATGAAGACTATCTTGTTGAAGAGGAAGTGGTGACATGCTGCTCATTTGAGTCACCCCATAGTTTTAAAGAAAACAGTCCAACTTTTTTGTTGGGCTTTTATTTCATTTAACTGTCTAAAACAACCCTCTTGCAATTTTGAATTTCTCCAAGTGTGTCCTAAGCCAAGATAGGCAACCTTAATCTGTTGTCTCTTTGGTGGCCAGAGAAACAGGAGATCCCAGAAAAAACCTGTGCAAGCACAAGGAGCGGGACCCTCTTGCTGTGACTGACCCTCCATTCTGCCATATAATAACAGTTTTTCCACTAGGGAGCAAAATAATTCCAAAACAAGCTGACAGATACACAGCACTGACATGGCTGATATTATGACATACAGCTACCTGAAAAATGTGGAAATACCAGGATCTTGGATTGCAAGATGTTTGGCTTTCTTCACCAAAACGCTACTAACTTTGTGATGTGGGTTCATCAGTTTGTTTGTTTTTTGTTTTTTTTTTAAACTACCATTTCCTTCTAAATAGCAGTTAAGAAGCACTGTGTTTGAAATGTCCAAGCTGTGAAACACAAGTAATAAACTTAACTTATGTCCTTATTTACTTATTTAGACTTCAGGATGATAATTTTTGGCCAAATCAATAGATTGTGTTCATTTTAGTCCAGTGTGAAAATGACATTGCCTAATGCAGGTTTAAATAGATTATAATAGAAGTATTATCTGTTCCAAAACTGTTAGAAACATCACCGCAGTATTTTTACAGTTAAAAATAAAATGGAACTTTTTTTTAATATATATTATTACTATAAGGATTTTAGTGTATGTTTGTCTATATGTCTCCTGCTTAACAGGTGGACCAACCTGAGTAAAACTGAGCACAAATATCATCACACACACAGCAGTTATTAATATCTCTATATTAAAAAAGCATTTATTATCATTCCCAGTTCTTTTGATTTTTAAATATTTTATGTTCTTTTCATCAGCCACCTGTTATTGTAATGTTACGTTCTCCATTTGCCTTTGTTTTGGGAGTCATGTTCAACATACACCAGCCATACGTAACTCAACGGTCATCAAAAGTCTAGCAAAAACCACCAGTAGGTTTGTTTGTGCTGTCTTTGTGGGTACACAACACTTTTCACACTTTATTTTGATGTCGGTTACGTTTAAATGCATTTAAAAACTATTGTGGCAAAGAAGCTTTAAAATTGGCCACCAACCCAACCGAAGTAGTAAACTTGTGCTTTAATATAGCATCCCCGGCACTTCGGCCAACCTTGGAGCTTTCCCTAGAAAGTTCCTTTTAGTATCAGCAAAATGAAATAAATTGACATTGCTCTGTCAAAAAGGACAACCCTTCAACTTGAATTTCATTCTGGGGAAGAAGTTGCATGAGGCAGCTTGGGGTCATAAAATCAGGTACATATTAAATGCTGAGATATTTTGCATATCTTTGTTTTTCATGTCATTAAACTCATAAAATGACACACAAGATGCTTAAAATGTCTACATATGGTACATAAAATGTTCTGGATGCACGAACCCATGGTATCCTTTTGCAGGGACTTCAGCGGGTATTTAAGGTGAGTGGGAAGTCACTTCTGCTGTGCTGGAGGTCATGTTCTCTGACACACACCTCAGGGGATGTTAAAGTAGACCTTGACAGACCAGGGGAAATATTTACAGTACAAAACCCAAATGAATGACAGCAAATGGGCTTTTTCCTTGTTGTCCTCCTGACCCGACATAACTCCTCAGTGTTGTAGACCACCAGCGCTTCCACTGCAAAGGCTGTTGTTTAGGTTAGTAGCTGCCAGTAAAGCAAATGCCCTGTTAGTCATCAGTCAGTGAAGAAACCGAAACTACATACACTATATTCTCTTCAAAATCAAGAGCAGAAAGTCCCTTAGCAGGCTTTACAAGATGTGAGATTTACAAAAGTAGTGAATTACAGTAGCTTAGTGGAAGTTTGGATATATCGAAATAGATTTTTCTGTGAATAAATATGCCAGCGTTTTATATCTGTTTCCTGCAGGGGTTGTATTTACTTACTGAAACCCATTAAAGTATGTCATTTAACACCTCAAATATTTGTCAGTAACAGATTCTTTCAGACACACAGTTGATTTTGGTGTTGTGAGTTGCCAGATGCTCTGTTTTTGATGTTGTCACCTTTCGGGGATAACTGAACTTTTGTCTGTTTTGTCTTTTCATTAATTATCTTCCAATATGTGTTGAGTGGATGTGGATTGCTTTCACAAGTTAAAAGCATTTTAATATGTTCATAACTACAGTATGAGTAATTTCCACCAGTGACAAGTTAATTTGTCACCTCATGTTATGTTTGCTTCTTTATAAATGGTACACGAAGCTTTCAACAGTTTACTGTACCATCGAGCATATTTGTGCTGTTTGTTGAATAAAATACTGTAAGAGAACATTTATTCACATAGCCCTATAAACTCCAGCTAAATAATAACAAATTATATATGTAAATAAGTACACTCTTTCTGTAGAAGGCTAATAAAACAGGTCAAACGTGGCTTTATAGACACATGAGAGTCAGCCAAATGGTGGGTTGGTTAGTCCAAAACTTGTATCTATGCGCAGTTATCTTAACAGTCGCTCGATATTTTGAAATTAAATTTGCCAAGCACATTCATGTCCTACTGGAGATTGATTATAATCACTTTCGTGATGCTCATAGTTTTCATCTAGTTTTCTCGTTTAAAGAAATAAATACATTGGTCGTTTTTTGGGGATTAATGTTTTATTGAATTAGTCAGAAGAATTAAGGGAGCTCTTAAATCACACGTCCGACGTTGTTATGGTCCTTGTTAAATATTCAAGCTCAAAATTCTTACAGACACATATTGTGTAATTTGATTACAACAATATAATGTGACAGCAGTTAGCAAAAACAGTGTTAGATGATGTTGGTGGGATTCTAAGTTTTCTTGAAAAACTTTCACACCTGTCACATGTACTAAGTGTGAACACTAGTGAGGTAATTTTGCAGGGCTGGAGTGATGCCCTTCTATGGTCCTGTCCAGCTGCCCCAACTGATTTCTCCTCCATACTCTATATACTCCATATACAGTGATGGTCATGTGTTCCCTTAATGTTCTTGAGGAGTATAAGAAGTATAAACCAAAGTACAAACCACCATGCTGCCAGTAAGGGTCAGATTAACACTATTAATAAATGTTATTTTTACTGACCTCGTTGGTTTCACATCTCACCATGTATCAATGACACAGTTTACACTGGTTGTGTTATGGTATCATGTTATAGCCATTATATGCGGTTAGAAGATTGCAGAATTGCAATCTACACTGAACTGATCCTAATAAAAAGCTGTGTGTTTAAAGATAGACTTATCTGCTGTCTAAAAGCTATTTACCACATAACACTGGCCAACATTATTAAAGTGATGTTTCTATATAAAGTCATGTTTCTATATTACAATGGTTACCATAGTTAACATCCATCCATCCATTCTCTTCCCCTTACCAGGGTTGTGTTTGGGCTGGAGCCGATTCCAGCTACGATAAAGCGAGATGCACGCCCTGGACAGGTCGCCAATCTGACACAGGGCCCCATAGTAACACTGACCATTTTTTCAGTGTCCAGAGACTAGGTTCTTTAAAGCTGTGCATACACAGACACACGTTCATGTTAACATTGCTTTGCTAGTGTAGTGTTCTTTGCAAGTAATGTTTTGGTTTTGGTTTTTTACCTTGGACTAAAGTGCTTTGATAAATGTATCTGATACATATGAATAAATTCCAGCCCCTGCATTATTAGATCCATAAAGTCACATTAACTATAGCACATAATTACCAGGCAATTCTTAGGACTAGCTTCAGCTGGACCACTAGTTTCCTGCATTTCTGTTTTGAGTGTTTGGCTAACTGTTGATTAAAGTTAGTCTCTCAGCATTTACATCCACAGTTCTATAAATCCATTACATGGCAAGAATTCCTCTGGTGGTCACCTTGTGTGTGTGCTGAGCCCAGCCACCCTTCAGAAAAAACTCATTTTGGCCACTTGTATTCAGAGCCTTGATCTCAGGATCATAAGTAAGGGGTTGGGACACAGATGCCTCAGTGTCTTTCTTCACTATAACAATTCGATACCATGCCTGCATTACTACTGGTGCCTACTTGTACATAAAATCCCAAGATACTTGGACTCCTTCACTTAGGGCGACCTCTCTCTCAAGCAGAGAACCATGGCCTCGGAAGGTGTGACTCCCATCCCGGGTGTTTCACACTTGGCTGCAACCACTTCACTGCATGCTGAGGTTCATACTCTATTGAAGATAACAGAACCACATCATCTTCAAAAAGAAGGAGTTCTATCCTGGAAATCCTCCTCATCCTCATCACAAAGAAGATTAGAAACAAGGGGCTACCCTGAAGTCCAACACCCACTGAACATGAGGACCTAATGGGCTGTGATAATCGACCTGGAACTGCATACTTCCAGCACACCTCACAGTTCAAACTAGTTCAAACTCAGTTTTACCGTCATCCTGCTGACTGTGGTCCATGCAAACTGCAGAGGTATATTTTTTGCCAAATCTCACAGATGTTTTCTTCTATTATTCCAACATTTTAGGACATTCTTAATTGATTTTTTTCTAATAATATTACATAATTGTTTTATATTTCTGTTTTCATTAGTGCTTGTTTTAAAGCACCCCAATTCTGCTTATGCAGTTTTAAAAAACGCTTGATATTTTCCATGGGTTCTAAATTACGGTACCATATAATATTATCTGGATGAAGAGCTTCCCAGACTGGAAGTTATCACGATGTTGGAGACGTCACTAGATCTACCTGAGAAAGCTGGGGCCTTCCCTGGTAATGCCACACATGAAAAGCTGAGAACAATTCCACCTCTTGATGTGACTGTCCAATGTTTGGCTTGAAAATATATTTGAGAAAGGTGTTACCTTTGCTCCTGAAACTGTTTGCACATCTTGTCACAGGGAGCATGCCCTGAAAGCATCAGACAAATTTCTTTGATAAACAGCCTAGAATGCGTGTTTAGCTTCAACTGTTTTTAGCTGTTTCCCGTTGTAGTGGCAAGGGGCAGCCAAGGGAGGATGTTAAAAATTGGTGGACTAACGATCTTGTCCTGCTCTTTGCAGATGACGTGCTTCTTTTGGCTTCATGAGGCAGTGGCTCCTAGATTACACTGAGGTGGTTTGTAGCTGAGTGTGCTGGGTTGAGAAATAAATTTAAAAGCTGTCAAGTTACAGTTAAATCTATGTGCCTACCCTCACCTATGGTCAATAGCTGTGAAACCTGACTGAAAGAATGAGATTGTGGATACAAGCAGCAGAAATTAGTTATTTCCAAAGGGTCTCTGAGCTCAGCCTTAGAGACAGAGTGTGGATCTTGGTCCTGCAGGACGTGCTCAGAGCAGACCCAGTACTCTTATTCATTGAAAGGAGCCAGCTGAGGTGGTATGGGCATCTGAAGAGGACGCTTCTTCGTTGCCTCTGAAGAGAGGGGGTTTGGACATGACTCTCAGGGAGGAAGCACCGGGACAGACCCAGGGGATACTAGAGAGATTATGTCCCTGGGCTGACTGATGTTTACTGTATGTTTAGTTCAAATGTTTTTTATTTATAAAATAAATCATTTCATTCATCATATAAATCCAACAAAAATAACAGTTTTTTGAAATTATTGAAAAATAGTGATACAAGATTCAAAGGATGGTAAGTAAGCTTTAAATAGTACTTTCTAAAGTCGACTGCACTTTGGAGAAAAGCTGAAGGCTGTATTAAAGAGAATCATTTAATTTTTGTTTTACAAAATATGCAAATTAATTATAATGTTTTGATTAAAAAAATAACTTTTTTTCTTTAGATGATCTTACGTAACTAATAAATGTATTATTGCTAATAATACTATTACAACCTTGCTGTTATAGATGCTTATTTTAAAGTTTTCCTACACTACAAGCATGAAAGCCGTTTTGTATAATGTTTGCTTCCCAAATAAAGAAAATACTCTTTTCTTGCTTCAATGAATATATCATTCTAAAGAAGCTATGATAGAGGATTAAAAAAAATGTTTGTCTAAGAAACTGACATTAAACACTATATTTTCTCATTTGTACTTTTTATGACAGGTGCCAAAATGCACTTTGAAACTCCTTGAAGAAAAACCATGAATCTGTAGCCAGAAGAGGATCAAAAGTGGTTAAATGCAATGCCAAACTAATACTACAAAAAGAAACACAACGATTTCACCAAAAGCATACATACAGGCTTACTGAGTATGTGAGTAGATTCTGTGATCATTACATTCGAAGCTGGATAAATGGGTTAGATTTGATTTTGCAACCACAGACAGCATTCAGCTGAATGGATCTTAGTAACTGAATCAGGACACCCTGCAGATGATTCTTGTGCCAGATCCTACTGCCAGGACATTTACTGTGGGGAAACTCACAACATGTTGGTTACAAAGATCATTTTTACACAACCCACTCACCAGACAGGCCGCTGATATTGGATGATTTCTCGGAAACCCAGATTACGCTCGTGACAACATTTTTGAGCATTTGCTGCCAACATTTTCCACTTGATTATTCCTACAACATCTGCTTATGACAAGTACAGTATGGATAAGGTTTGGTTAGGTTTAGACAACCGATCTACCGATCTGGTTTAGGTTATGGAGAGGAAGTGCTCAAAAAATAACTACATGGATAAGGTTAGTCAGCTAAAACATGCGCTAGTGGTTAACAAATAAAATCTTCAAACAACCCACCAAAATGTCTGCATATGGGATGGAATAAAGTAAAAGTATCCACTTGGCGATAGTTGAAACACAATGTACAAATTCTGAGTAGGTTTTTGTCATACTACCAGTTGTTATCTTCCTCTTTAAATACTTACAGGTTACTGGTATGTTTGGAGTAGCAGTTTGTCATGACATTGTATCTATTCAACAGCTGTTCCTTTTAAAATAACAGTTGGTATAGTAACAAGAAACAATGTTACTCATGTTTAATGACTGTACCAACCAGTTATTCACAATTATTTAACAGATCAAAGTTACAAGTAACATATCATAAATTAAATAATTGTTATTACCACATAAATTAACAAAGGGATAATATCTCATATATGGCTTTGGCAAATGTACAAGGTTTTTGTTTCTGTTTATCTGTCAACCAGTGTAAATGTTACCCAAGAAATAAGTATGGTGGCTTATCTTGACCCCCAACACTCTACCCCCAAGCAGTAAGAAAGCCCTCAGGTGTACTTTTGTGCAGTTAAGAGTCGAAACAATGTGATACATGACTCCCTGTATGCAGGTGTGAAGATTCAATAGTACTTTAACCATGGGTTTTTTCTCTGTCAACTTGAGCAAGGGAAATATCATTAGGCCAGGTTTTCCAGAGATAAATTTAGCTATCATGGGATGTTATAAACCATTAACATCAAGCAAAGACGTATCACTTTCCTGGACTGAGTATTGTATGTGAAAGGCTACACTAACCCCAGTGGATCCCAGTGGATATTAAGCTAACAGTTGTGGACTCCAGTGGGCATCTTAGCAAAGAGATCCTCTTTATTATACTGTAAGTCAGTGGCACAAATATGAGCTGGGTGATGTGAAGCTTTTTAGGGAACTCAACCCAGCAGCTTTGTAGGAAGGGGTACAGCTTGTCTACACTGCATGTAATTTGCGGATTCTTTACACTGTATTGTGTATGCTGACAGGTTTGTGATTTGTTTGCACTTCATGGGTGTCTAATTGATTAAGATTAAAGGAGAATGGTTTGTCTGGCTGTCGAAGAAAATTCCTGGCTGATTTGTATTTGCTGTGCCCCTCCTTTTTAAGTGCGAGTAAACCCTCCAACTACACACCTAACATGAGCCAACACAGGCCACATGCTGGTCTGCATGCTGGTTCACATGCACTGCATGACACAGCAGCTGAATAAAGCCATCACTTACTTACTAAACAACTGAGCTAGTGGCATTACTCTCACTTCCAGGGAGCTTTGCCAGTCATGCATATTATATGATTATATTATATATTATTTTACATATATTCAAGAACTCACACTTGCACATATTCTGCTCTTTGCTGTTAAGAAAATGCAATTTAATAGAAAAAAGTAAAGCTTTTAAAGACAATCTTTACATATATGTCACATTTATCATCCCTGTTTTTTTAAAAGGGAAATTAAGTGATAATCAGACTTATATTATTCTTCAATTATGGCATAAAATTAAATGACATACTGCAGAGTTCAATAAAAATCAAAGTTATTGTATGTCTTTATATATATTTTTTTCATATTTGCAGTGAGGATTCTGTGATGAAATTATAATTGGAATGGGCAAAATCCCTTAAAGTGCCTCTTGTTTTAATTAAATCATAAATTTAAAAGGTAGAATTAAAGTAGGTTCAATAACAAAGAGAAAATATTATGTCAAAGTCAGAGAAGTGGATTTATTTTCCACTGCGAACTAAAGCTATACTACAAAGTACAAGAACTGAATCCTGTTCTACTCCACTTTCTTTGATAGTGGACCACCATGTTATAAATAATGTATTAAAGGATTTACAATGCAGAGAAAGAGAGCTGCTTTCAGAAGAATGAAAGTTCCTTTACTATAGCGCCTGAAAAAAGCGTGTTAACTCTTTGCAGCCCAGACCCAATCTGAGTTATAAAAGACTTCATATATTTTCTTTTGTATTGTCCAGGTTAAGAGAGTGTTTGGTTTCCTTTTTACAGTTTGTGGTAGCTTATTTTTTCTGCCAAAAGGTGTTTGAGGCCTACTGGGACCACTTAAAAGTTTATGCAGAGCACTAGCCAAGCTGGACAAAAAAGCCTTGAAGTATGCACACACTGGCCCCTTTCTCAGAACCTCTCAGCTCTGGCTTGGGGGAGTGTTGTTGGTTTATGAGAGGGAAAATAGCCCCAGCCTTCTGCAAAAGTGAAATGGGATTAAGGCCTTTGTCCGGCCCACAATGGTGAGGGGAATTAGCAATAGTTGTAGGCACTTAGAAGAGCTCTCACACAGAAGCTTATCCCAGATTTTGCACAATAATCATTTGAATATCAACAGTGTTTTGCAACTACAGCGCTAATGTATAAACCTCTCTCTTTTAGATATCGAAATCCCCAAAAGGATTTTTACCACTGGCTACATCACAAATATTCACGCTTTTTATGGAGAATCATATTTTTGAGTGCCACTGCATTTTACGTTGTATTAAACCACAGATTGAAAGTGGTGCGAAAAGCTCGAAGTTTGTGGTAGAAGTTTGTGGCATTTATTTACATTACCTTAATATTTGTGGACCTGTAAACAAGTTATGAAACAGTTGAAAAACTGTGTCTAATGAGAGTGAAATGATAAATATATGTCTATTTGGGAAGCCAAGCCACTTCTATTTATAAAAAAGAGTATTTTGTTACATATTTTCTTTATATAATGATGTTATACATCAACAGCATTATAAATACAATTTTACAGGGAGGATTTTGTATTTAGATGTTTTGCTGAAATTGTGTCAAATTCTATAAGAGAAAAAAGAAAATATTAGCTTTAAAATGAGAAACCTTCGGGAGAATTGTTTAAATTTGAATCTTTACGTTCAATCACAAGTTATTCGTAAGTTGTGTGTTTTTTGTGTTTGTTTTTTTTTTAAACTACATTAGTATGGAAACCGAGAATCCCATGCTCTATCTGACCACAGCGTTAGACAGAGATAACTCTCACAGAGGAGGAAGAATTGAGACCTTCTGCCTCAGTTGAGTCTCACAAGACTGGCTTCAAGAAGCGTGATGGCCTCAGCATTTTTGCCCACACAGTGAAAAACGTATTGTCCAAATCACAAAACATTGAGTGAGATCAGCAGACTTGTCAAGAGGCCCTGGCTTGAATATGAATGATGAGAGAAAAGCAGGGTGGTCCTGGTGCTGTTTTGGTGTTAGGCAGGTGAACATAAGCTCAACTGTCCCTGCCAGCTGTCTGTCCAGAGTTTACCAATTTAAAAAAAGAGAGAAAAAAAAATAGCTGTTTAGCACTTTCATGTAAATTAGCACCAGTAACGGAGAGAAATCATCTGCAGACATTGGTGTAATTGCCAGAATGTATTTAAATCTGTTGGCATGATTGCATATTTTAAGTACTAAAATGTCATCTTAACACATCTTCCTAAAAATCTGATACCTCAGGTATGGCTCCAAGCACTCACACTGAAATCAAACGGCTTGAAGGTGGCTTTTCAAAGTGAACCCACGCATGAATTTTCTGTCAAAATGAAGAAATTAAGACATAACACCTCCCCTTCTTTCCTGTCCTTAACACATGCACGCTTGCTAGTTCAATTCACTCAAGTGTCTGCATAGTATCTGCATTCAACTGGATACAATGATGCACAAGATGAATAAAGTTATCTCTGCAGCTGAATGGGATGTTGCTTGTGGGAGGGAATGGGGAGGTTCCCTATACGCCTGAGCTGAAAAGAGCTCGGCTTTGAGGGCCAGTGCTGCAGGGGTCAGGGCCCAGCTGCTTTTAGGGGTGAAAGGGACACCGGCAGGCTGGACTGGCGCAAGAGACCTAACAAAACCAATCGAGTCAAATAAAGACATCTCAGATTGGCCGTTGACAGATCCCTTCCCAAAGTTGCTGAACACGCTTCATTCAAAGTTTGCTCTGGTTTGTATCACATTTCACAGTCAGACTCCCATTTCACTTGTTAAGAACCTAACATATACAGTATAAACCTTTATTTGTGTTTCCTTTGGTTTTGATTTGATTTGGAAATCAACATTTCTACACAGGTAGGATACTTTTAATCATTTCATAGTTCCAGAATTTTATGTTAAACTAACGTTTGCATCTTACCTTAAACCTATATAAAGCATTTAATTCGCTTGAATATTTCATCTCAGATGTGGAGGTGCATTCTTTTCAGATATCAGATGGATATGATGGATATTCATATGTTGGAAAATGTGTTGAAGTGTGTTAGTAAAACCACCAAACACTTTTCTAAAAGTGTTTCGTTGATGAGGTTATTTTAGTTTGAAATTGCAGTTTTGATGGTGCTTCAATTTTAATGTTTTTTTTTTTTTTTTTTTTTTAAAAAAAGAGAAAAAAAAAAAAAAGG
>VOQK01012389.1:18963-30161 GCA_015052645.1 Benitochromis conjunctus
GACTGCAGTTTTAAATGACTTCATTTTAGTCAAACTGCTGACACTCGTGGCTTTAAATGAACTTGGGAACATGTTTCTTGCATTTTGTAATCACCAAAATGAAAAGAAGGAATCCTTATAGCAAAGAAAACCTGTTTCACTGTGTGCAAACGGTTAGATCCAGATGTTTTCAGGCAGTTGCACAATTTTTGTCTCTGTACACCACCTTTAAAATTAAACTATCAAACAGCTAAGATGTGACTAAAGTGCAGTTTTTCATGTAGATTTTGACTGAAGAGGTTTAACAAAGGTATTGCATGAACAGATGAGGCCTTTTCCCTTGTTAGTCTGTGACAGAGAAAGCAAATAAAAGACCTGGAGCTAATTCCAGTTGGACTTGAATTTGCTTTCATTGAAACTCTCAATATGAGGGCGGTCCTTTGTTGGTGCCAGCAAAGGAGACCACCATAAGGCTGAAAAACTAAAATAAACTTGTCACAAAGATAGCAAAAACTTTGGGAGTGGCCAAATCAAAGGCCTGGCTGCAGTAAAGGCCTGGCAGAGCATCTTAAGGGAGGAAACAGAGCAATTTGTGATGCCCGTGGATTCTAGACTTCAGGTCGTCACTGACTGCAAAAGATTTTTCTTCCAAAATAAAAAAAAATTAATTAATTAAAGGCCACTTTAAACACATCTTGAGTGTTTCAATAAAAACCCACTGTGGTGGTGTACAAAGGCAAAACTACAAATAAATAAATAAAAATAAAGTGACACTGTCTAAAAACTTATAGACCTAACTGTACATATTTCACAAACTCGCGATTCACAGAAAAATCTCCAAATTCAGGCAACAAATAGTAGAAATATGCAGCGTGGACAATTTATACACAGTAATTGTTGTATTTTGTGTTTGTTTTCCCTTATCTAGTACACACAAACACTACAGGTATCAAAATAAATACCACAAGTCATGAACAAAGGCTGTGGTGAAAATAAATGGTTCATTTTGTTCTGCTAAACAGAAAGGCTGATTAATTATATTAATTATAATTACTCTGTGAAGTCTATTACAATACAACCTTCAGCCCTGTTGGCTTGTGCACAACTGAGTGGATCAAGTCAAAGTGTGAACACATTTAGACAAATCTCTACATACCTTCTTATACGCTATATTCAGAGGTAGAAAATACTTTTTATTTTTTACAGCAAAATTCAGGTTCACAGAATCTTCACTTTGAGTACTTCCTGTCCTGTTAGTTCAGACTGTCAGCATTTCACTGGATATAAAGAGAAGTTAGAAGTTTTGCATGACCCAGCCTACTGGACCCTTCAAACAGGACATTGCTTTCCACTTGCTGTCCAGTGGATAAAGCTGTTATTAGTGCACACTTCTTTCATTCTCCAAAGTTCAGATCCTTTGGTCACCTTGTGGATTTCACTTATTTTCAGACACTACTGATCACGTCTCTAGAAATCATCTTCAGCACCAAATCTTTTGAAGTCACCGACCTCTATTCCTTAACGTAAGTCGCAGAATATAACTGAGAAGATTTTCCCGAGTGTCTCTTTTTTGTCTCTCTGTGGGAACGCCACTGTGCATCTCTCTCTTGTAGCGGGGGTAAAAATTGTTTTGAACTCTTTTGAGGAGTCCATCAAAATAATAGAAGTGACCGTTTTCTTCATCACTACGTCGGCTGTTGTGATCGTCTCTGATAGGGTCTGTCTGCAGCTCACGTGCAACCACAGGATAACCTGAAGCAAACATCTTCGTTCCTCCGAGTCTCTCTTTGCAGTGTTTCCAGCCAGCTTTCGTGCGATGTATTAAACCTCTGCATACCGGCACAGCGTCCCCTGAAATCTGTTGAGAAGATCTTTCATCAGCACTGTTATTGTTGTTCATCATGTTCATCAAAGGAAATGAATGAGTTTAAGAAATTTGAGTACATGTAAATTTTCCATGCAATTTTGTTACATATGTACAATGTAAAATGTTCAATGTAATTGAATTCAGTCAAATTAAATTCACTTGACTGGTGTACATTGAGTTTATACCAACCCCATTTTCCTTAATAAATAATTATTTAAATGAATAAACCTTTGATTGTTTTTAGATTTCAGTAGCATTTTACTAAAAACTATTACTTATAACTTTTTGAGTGCTAACAATCATTTTTGGTCAATTATTTTCCAACACCATTTTTTTCTTTCAAACAAAACATTTACTTGGAAAATACTATACAATGCAATAAGCTATCCATTTAATGGCCTTCCTGTCCTGAAGAACCACCTATCACTGCATTGCACTCAAACCTAAATAAATTCATAGGCCTTTAAAAAAATGATGTGACCGATTGCCTTATTTTCCTTAAGTTGTTGAACTTAAGAGTTTAAATACTGTTGGATTAGCATGTTTATTAAGTAATCACAAGCATTTTTAGTTAATATTACTTAGTATTCATTCACCTCTCAAAATGGATTAACCTAAACTTTCCATTTCTGCAAATATCTGTGAATAAAATCATCATCAGCCCGTCAACCCAATGCACCCCTGGTGTCACTGCTTGCTCTTCTGGTATGGAAGTAAATAAAACAAATTCTCAGTCTCTAAAACAATTTTAGAATTGTGTTAATCAAAACTCAAAGGGGGGAAAATATCACAGGAACTCAAAATATTTAAATTGGTTGGATTTGAAAAGAAAAAGAACAATTCTGTTTTATTTCTAATAGTTTTAATATCGCAGCATTTTACTACTCGTGTAATTTAACCAATTTAAATGATAGTTATTTGACTCTAACCATCAAATGAGACACACATTTCCCCAAATGTTCAACTATTTATTTAATTGAACCTGAATTTTCATGGAAATCTTGAAGAAATACTCCACTTACTTTTGCATGCTTGTCTGTGGACTCTCTGTGAATTAATTCCAACTGTGTTGAAAATGTAAATGACTCCACTCGTGGATCCTTTTGATCTTCCTGTCTTTCAGTTTCTGTCCTGCTTTCTAAAGCTTCTTCACTCTGTGCACCTTTCAGAAATTTGGTTAGATTTTCTAGGACGTCTTCTCTCATCCTGAGGCCAGAGAATGGCTTCACAGTCACTGCTTGCGTAGTTTCATTCATCAGAAATCCTGGCTCAGTGTAAGCCTCGGGCTCTGGACTCATTCCGGTTGTTGGTCTCTTCTCTGCGCTCGGCTGTCCATCATCTTTGTGTGCGCTGCTTTGAGTGAGGACTTCCGTACTCATTGTTGTGTCTTTAATCTTCGTGTTTGCTGTAGTTGTGTCTGTTGTGTGTTCTGTTGTTATCATTTTGAGCGGGGGAGGTGAGGGCACGACTGTCTCCTCTGGTTTCAGATTTCCTTCGTGTTCAGAGTGGCTTATTCCGGTTGTTTCATCGTGTATATTAGTCGTTTGTGAGTTCTCTGGTTTTTCTGTGGTTTCCTTGACTTGTTCCTTTATAGTTTTTTCACATTCCACTACTTTTCTAGCTAAGCTCTCTATTACGAAAAATTCTAATAAACATATTCTTCCTTTCAAACATTTACATTTTGAGTTGTATCGTTTAATAGCGATGTCCTTTAAAGCTTTACTGATGGGTGGCGGGTCACCCAGCTCAGGTATATTCACTTCCCATCTAATGTCTGTGTTGGGAATGAGCTTTCTTTCAGATCTTGGATTCGTTTGTGTCTCCGTCGTGGCTTCTGGCAGGAAAAACATGATCAAGGCTTCTTCTCCCACATCAGACAGCATTTGTGTTTCATTGAAATCATGAATATCTGTTTTATGTTTTGAGTGCGTTTGTAGTATGTATGCAAATCTCTTTTGGTTTCCATTTTCCATAGGATTCGTATTTTGTTCTGCTTTACTATCTCCTTCTGGGTGTCTGAGCTCTGGTTGTTTTGTGATCATTTTCCAGCTAAATAATTGATTATTATCATCCTGAGCGGGCCTTATCTTATTCAGTGGTCTATTTCTGGATCCTTTCTTCTCCTTAGATACCAAGAGGGGTTGCCTCGTAACATCAAATCCACCATCATCCACACCAGATGCAGCTTTTAAAGAAAGTTGTTTCTGAAAACTTCTTTGGCGAGTGGAGTCTTCGTTCAAGTTCAAAAGTTGCTTTTGCTTCACAAGAATGTTTTCATGTCCCTGTGTCTTTAACTGTGACATATCTGAAGTTTTCACTGAAGAGGTGCCAGAGTGCAGAGGAGCTGCATGGAAAATGTCACGTTGACCGACTGAAGCTCTCAGAGATCCTCTTTGATTGTGCTGCATGAGAATTTTAATGTCCATTGCTGCCTTTAGTTTTGTCTGTAGTGGTTCAGACTCTTCTTTTGAGGTCCTCCTGATGTTCATTTCTGCGATTTCACAAAGTTTTGGACAGCAGGAAACAATCATAATTGTAGTGACACAGAATCGCTGTCTCAGCGTTTTCTTGGGTTTCTCCAGTAAGAGAGCTTGAAGAGTTTGCCCTGAGACAATGGAGCAGTGGAGCACTAACAGTGAAGGTCTAGAATCAGGGCTATCTTTAATTATATCCATGGCAATGTGACTGGTTTGATCAACAGTCTTAGTTTTTGCAGTATTGCTAATAAGCAGGGCTGTGTTTGATTTCATCACGAAAGCTGGAACAAGTTTTCTTTCACCACAACAATGAAGAACAGCCTAAAGTGACAAGAGAGGAAGACCGAATTAGTTATAAAATTGCTTCCAGATAAATGCACGAGCCATAAAAACAACTTCCACCACCATGACTGCGGTCTAGATGGAAATATCCATCTTGGAAACTCATGTATAGCACTTTGGGCGCTGAAATCTTGTTCTTCTGAATGAGACTTGACAGTGAGGGTCAACTCTGAGAGACAGCACACGCATACAACAATTACCATGTTGGATCAAATAAGACTTGAAAATGTAACCTGCTCAAAAAATTTAAGTAACACTTTCTAATCAGAGTATCAAGACAGTACAACTTGGGATATCGATCTGGTCACTTACGTAGCAGAGGGAATTGTTGTTTCAGCTGATTTAGTGTTAATGAAACAGCTGCACTAAAGAGGCAACAATGAGACAATCACAGAAACAGGAATGGTTTTACAGGTGGAGGCCACGACGTTTTTCTCCTTTTCATCTTTTCCTGCTGTTTTTTCACACATTTTGCATTTGGCTAGGGTCAGTGTCACTACTGGTAGCATGAGGCGACACCTGGACCCAACAGAGGTCGCACAGGCAGTCCAACTCCTCCAGGATGGCACATGAGCATGTGCCATTGAGGAGGACACACCGAGGAAAGACTAAGAGACTGGACACAAAAGGGAACTAAATTAAATAAGAACTAAGAACTAGAAATTTAACAAAACTCGAAGGCTCTCTTAAACAGATGATGTGGCATCCTTTTGTTCCTAACATTACCCAGTCCATAACAGAAATTAAAACAGAAATAAAAATCTACCATGATTCTCATTGAGATCTGCTCTCTTTACCATAAAGTGCATTTGTGTGTTTTGCAGCGCTGCAAACACACAAATACACTCCAAGCACACGCCCAACTGTGCAGCATATCCATTGTTAACTGAGCAAGAAGAGGGAGAACAACTGTTGTAACTGTTCTTCCAAGAAATCTATTTTTAATATGTCTGTTTAACCCAGTTGGTCACAATTTGTGACCACTGGTGGGTTAGATGGGGTACACACAAGGTGGCAAAAAATATTAGATAGAGTTAATGAGATGTTAAGGGGAAATAAACCAACAAGAGTTTATTTTGGGTTCTTTTTATTGTAAATGGTTGAGTGGCGTAAGGAGTAAATTTTGACCTCTGAAGTACCTCTTCATACTTGTTATTAATCTCTGGCTCTCTTCCACAGCATGTCTTTTATCCTGTCTTCCTTCTTTCACCCCAACCAGTCACAGATGGCCACCCCTCCCTGAGCCTGGTTCTGCCGGAGGTTTCTTCCTGTTAAAAGGGAGTTTTTCCTTCCCACTGTCGCCAAAGTGCTTGCTCATAGGGGGTCATATGATTGTTGGGTTTTTCACTGTATTTATTATTGTAGGGTCTACCTTACAATGTAAAGTGCCTTGAGGCGACTGTTGTTGTGATTTGGCGCTCTATAAATAAAATTGAATTGAATTGAGGCGGGCAGCACGGTGGCACAGGTGGTTAGCACTGTTGCCTCACAGCAAGAAGGTCCTGAGTTCAATTCCACCATCAGGCCGGGGTCTTTCTGTGTAGAGTTTGCATGTTCTCCCCGTGTTTGCGTGGGTTCTCTCCGGGTATTCCGGCTTCCTCCCACAGTCCAAAGACATGCACTTAGTGGGGATAGGTGAATCGGAAACTCTAAATTGCCCATAGGTGTGAATGCGGGAGTGACTGTGAGTGCGAATGGTTGTCTGTCTATGAGTGTTAGCCCTGCGACAGACTGGCGACCTGTCCAGGGTGTACCCCCCCTCTCGCCCTAAGACAGCTGGGATAGGCTCCAGCGCCCCCCGCGACCCTGAAAAGGATAAGCGGCTGCGAATGGATGGATGGATGGATGAATTGAATTGAAGTGAAGTGTGGCATGCGTCTTCTTGTTATAGTCTTCTATTCGATAAATGTCAAGATTTTCTGCAGTAAATATTAAAATCACATGCTAAGAGACTGTCATGGTGTCACGCTTAGCTAAAAGCATTACCCGAAAAGGCTTTTTCTCTCTAATAAATATTGTAATCTGGCACAGAAACATGCTGCACGTCAGATATTCTTATTATCAGCAGCATGAAATGGGTGTGAAAATAAAGCAGCTTGTGACTGAGTCATCAGCTTCGTGCTTTTTAGGTAGCGTAATGTGGGAGACTCTTGGCTGCTTTGCAAAATGTGACATTCCCACCTGGTATGCTGATAATTCATGCACAGAGGAGCTAGGGAGCAGCATAAGAGGGAACATGTATAAAGTAAAAACAAATACAGATAATGGTGGCAGTAGTTTTCCTAATGAAGAACAAAACATAAAAAGGAAACCTTTTTTTCACACCATTACTGAATAAAATAAGCATACCAATACAGGAATCCGATCCCTTTGCATTATTCTTCTCAAGTCTTTAAAAGACAGGGTGTGTCCATGGTCACTGTGGACTGTGTACGGCCAGCAGGAGGAGAAGCTCCTCTGTTTGTGTAGCAAAACAGCATACATGTAGTTTCTTTTGAAGTATGCACACTCAGTTTGGCTCCGAAGTATCTTCAGCCCTTTGGGAGCCATCTGTCCACCGAGGATCAGTTTTCTGCACAAAGTCCAGCTGAAGTAATCCATAACCCAGTTCCCGTCTCCTGGGGGAGTCAGGTCAGTGACGAGCAGAGACAGCAGCAGCCAGGGCCTCATTGTGCTGAAAATAAGTGCTGGAAGGCAGCCTGAAGCCAGCAGTTATGCTTTTATCTTTACGGCTTTTCTCTACTTTGTGTATGCAAAACGCAGAGCAAATAAAAGGTTCTGTTCCGTCTCTAACAATAGGCTGTAATTACACAAAGGCAAATTTTCATCGTCTCACACTTGTCTCAGGTTATTAAACCTTAGTGGAAGCTGTAAGCAGTTCTGTAGTTTCACAAATAAAGTGGCGCTGGCTAGTTTTGCATGACATGCACTCAAACAGATGTATTACTCTTTGGTATATATATATTTTTATATGTAACACATTTCAGCTATACAGGCCTGAGGATAAGTCTGTTATTCTAGATTTTTTCCAGCGTTCAAACCCCAATATGAAGTAGACCTACTGCTTATTTCTCTGCATCCAAGACCCAGTAGAACTAATCCCTGTACAGTGCTAGCCTACATTGTTCCCCTACTTATTTCATCATTCCACTTTGTTACATTATGAGTCAATCTCTTATGACTCAACAGTCATTGTTGTGTTAGTCATGTATCAATCCACAATTAGAACTGTGCTATTTACTTGACAGACTGCTTTACGGGCAAACGCATTTGGACTAGAGTGAAATGTTAAGTGAAACTTGTGATTGTTCTTGCATAACTGTTATTTAGTTTACATTTCTCACATGCAAAAAAGCTGAAAAAGCTTTTTTTTTGTATGTGCCATTTTAGACTTGCAGTGTGAAACCATCACACCTGGTGCTTCTAATCTTTGAAAGCATACAGTGCATTACCTCATGTTCATGTCTTTTCATTTTTTTTGCATATTATCAGGGTTTGTCCATAAGACACGCACAGCTCAGGTGAGCAGCTACAGTAACAGCTCATTATTGTGACCTGTCCTTCACGAACTCAGCAGGTAAGAACTGGGTCTACGTTTGATTTGTTTAAGAAACTGAAGAGGATAGCTTGTTTTGGTACCTAAAATTGAAAGCACTTAAGCATTTTTAAATGTTTAATGTCCCAGTAAATCATCGATGGCTGTCGTATCAGACATAATGAAATAGGTGTAAGTAAAAAGACATATCATAGAGAGTCTGTGTGCAATAAAGAACTACAGTTAGAATAATTGTCAAACTTAATAAAACAAGAAGCAGTCAGTGCACAGTCCTCCACCAAGGCAGCTCATTCACTGGGCAGCATTTACATTTAAAGGAATAGTACTGCATTATGTGTCTGTTAATTCTGTTTTCTTTGTTCTTTTTAAATGTATTTTAAGAAGTAGTGTCTCAGTAATTTTAAGTACTGTGTTTTTTTTTTTAAGTTAGTTGTTTAAACAGTGATTGTGAAAGGAAAAAAAATATTAAGTTAGTCTTGGCTCCATCGTTATAAGGTCACAAAGATCAAATAAAGATGTAAAAAAAAAAAAAATATGTAAGCCAAAAAGTCAAGATTAATCTACTCCATAATACCAACAATGCCCCCAAAAAGTGCAGCGTATTTCCAATGTTTAACGAGGAAATGTTTGTTTGTTTTTCTGCAAAATTACCATCAAATTGCACACCACTGAAATGTCATTACATAGTACTTCAGTTTACTTACAGCATAATATTTTATTTGTTTCCTGTGACCTTTTTCTGGTGTGTCTATCTTTAGTTATGTGTAGGCGAATATAATTGCATTCTAATTTCAAATAAAATACATTGAAATTCTGTTTAATTACAGGGGAATTATGGCCTTGGTCATGGGACATATTATGAAGTGTTACCAAGATTTAGATTACAAGCTTTTTTTGTTTTTAACATATTCAGGAACAGAAATGGAATATAAAGGATCAAAGTGTGTACTGCCCACATATGTAGGTTTTTAGATAATCTCATTCTCAAAATTTAAATCCCGTTTTTAAGCAATATGACTGTGTCATATTAAATTCCAGCCTCCAGTAAGTTCTGTGGTCCTGACCAATCGCACCTGTGGAAAAATGGGCAATACCAGCACTGCGTGCCAATTGAGCAATTACAGCAAGAGGAACGTTCGAGTGTTCCTCACGGAAAAGGCTGTGGAGATTGATGCCTTCATCGTTTCCCAGTCTGGTGATGATGCTGATGAGGAGAAGATCCCCTCCGTGCTTCCTGGGGGGAAAAAGTTCACCTTCAAGAACGGCATCGACTGCATCCGTGTGCTGGCATCTGAGACCAAGGAGGTGCCCTGGAGCCCTCAGCACTGTCTGTCTGTCCTCGTGGAGGATGAAGACAATGAAAAGATTTGTTCTAAACAAATCATTCTAAGCATGGCGTTAGACGCTCCGGTCACCGTGCTGCTCTATGACGTGTAGAGTTCTATTCATTGCCGTCTGCACGCATAGAGATAATGGATTAAATGCAGAATTGTCATGTTGTTGTCACAAGAAAGTCAAATTAAATAAAGAAAATATCAAATTCTGCTGTTAACGTGTCTCTTGTGATGCCTTCAATAAAAACGCCACTCAGCTTCATACTCTTCTGGCCTTTTGCATTTATCATTTCAAAGTAAGATGAGCTCACTTTGTGTCTGTCTGCCTGCATGACTGGTCCTCTGTGATCATCTGCTTCAGTCCAAGCCGCAGGATTGTTTCAAAACTGCAAAGGCCTTATTCATTTTGAAAGCCCATGCTAATTGAAATGGCATGGTAGCAGTCTCTGTCACACTCTCTGTCACAGTCATATTGTTTGGGTTTTTTTGTTTCAGTCAACAAGTTCATGTTGTAAAAGTGCAGAAATATCAACATGTTTTAGATGCTGGGTGTCATAAATAACATGTTTAAGTAGCTCCTGATTATTATGCTTGATGATGCATTCATAGAGTCATAGACGTTAATTATTGTGCTTTTGATTTGCTACAAAGAGAAAACAAAAGTGAGTTTAAATCGTATGGCAACTGATTTGACATAAGTTAATTTGAGTAAAGTGTTCACAGAAAAAACTGACACCAGTTCTCAGCTCTGGAGAAGTAATTCTCAAAATGTATTTCCTGCCTATACATGAGGTTGAACATTATGGATTGCCATGGTCCCAGCAGCCCCAGTCTCTGTTCGTTTCCTCCCTCTCGCTCTGCCCTTCTCTTCTTCTGTCAGGCTGGAGGCGTGGTTAGAGTATCTGCCTCCTAGTATCAGCTGCCACACCTGATGCCCTCATCTCGTTCTTGTTTTGTACTGCCTTTTACCTCCATTTTCTGCTGAATTGTTGTCACTCCTGTGATGTAATCAGTTAACCTGTGTGTAAACTTTCTGTCTGCTTATAATTCTACTTGTTATCCTTTTTTCCTAGTTTCATTCTGGTGTGTGTGGCAGTCAGGGTGCTGTTATCTATCCTGTAGAGGTCTGTGTGTCCCTCCATAGATATGCCCCTCCAGACAATCACTGATCTCTTCACCAAACTGGTCATGCTGAATAATGTTATTGGCAGCATAACGTTCTCCACGGCTTCAACAGAGTCTTTTAGATCTGTCACATGTGTTCAGGGTGAACCTGCTCTCATCTGTGAAAAGCACAGGGCACCAGTGGTGGACCTGCCAATTCTGGTATTCTGTGGTAAATGCCAGTCAAGCTTCACGGTACCCGGCAGTGAGCACAGGTTGCAGCAGAGGAAGTGGGCTCTCATGCCACCCTCATGAAGTGTGTTTGTGATTGTTTTGTCAGATAGATTCACACCACTGTCCTGCTCATCAGATCATTTCGTAGCTCAGGCAGAGCTCATGCTGTTCCTTCTTGCACAAAGGAGCAGATAGCGCTCCAGCTTATAGATTAAAGACCTTCTGTCCAGCAGTGTCCTAGAGTAACTGCCTGTCTCCTGGAATCTCCTCCATCCTCTTGAGACTGTTGGGAGACACATCAAAAC
>VOQK01012390.1:18575-29757 GCA_015052645.1 Benitochromis conjunctus
GAGTCTCGTGTCTTTTTGTCTGCGCCGCTCAATAAAGTTTTCTAGATAGGGTCAAGTGTAATAGAGAGGCAGACATCAAAAATCTCTTTCTGTGTGTGTGTGCGTGTGTGTGTGTGTCCAAAGTTGTAAAAATAAACTGAATGCTACGTTAATCATTTTTATTCAGGCGAAGACATGAAGAGAACACAATCCAAAATAAGAAATTTCCAACTCTGGAAAAAAAAAAGAGAAAATTTCACACCTACTCTTCCAAAAAGACTGCTGGCATGAAAGCGTGGCACAACGGGGGATATTATGAAAGTTGTGAGTCATCTGGGGGCCTTGGCTTCTGAAATCCTGTTGATTTTTGGATGGAATATTCTCCACCCTTGAAATATTGGTGGGCAAATCCACGATACCGGCACCCAGGAGTGAAGGAGGCTGCAGTCTGCTCTGTATGGAAGATCTTCGATGCCAAATTTCACAAGCAAAATAGTAGGAAAAAAATGTATGTAGAAAAAGGTAAGGACATACCATCATCCAACAGAAATAAGCTTCACCTCTGGGAAAAAGCTTATTGTATTTTCATAAGTATACATATGTATATTTATTTTTGTTCAACCAGTTTTTCATCTAACCTTCAATTTTCCTTTTAAACTAAAGGATAGATTTAGTGTGTTTACACATCCAAGCCATGTTGCTTCCAGACGTCTCTTTGCTCTCAGAGGGTAAAAAGAGGGGAAGCTGCACTCCGGTACAGAGCCAGTGTTTACGATTAAAAGAAACCGCCCTGTTTCGTTTGTCGCCGTCGCGCACTGGGTGACGGGCCAATCACAACACGGCCGCAGACAAAGGGCGGGACCTTAGAGTAATCAGTGAAATCTATAGACACAATGGGCCCAACTGTCAAAAGCAAATGAAACTTGAGTGCAAGATAAAAGGCTTGGAGACTGTGCTGTGTAATTTCCTCTGGGCAATAAATGCTCTTATTCAGGTTTTTGTGTAAATGCTCCAAAAATGATTTTAGCCCATAAGCTATAATTTTGCTTCTAACAAAGTCATTTGAGTGAGTTGCCGCTTTGCTCTGCTGTTAAAGCTGCTCTTCACTCCAAAACCACATGTATATACATGCTTTGGCCTATAGTGTGATTAATCCACCTACATCGCTTTGGTGTGGTTTGCCCAGTTTTGGAGGACATCAGCTGTAGGATGTCTAACTTTTTGTCATGATGCTTTCTTCAGCACAGTGAACACACTTAATGGATGTACAGTGCTGCAAAAAAGTATTTGCCCCCCCTCCAGACTTTTCTTTTTTGTCAAACGTACATGTTTCAGTTTATCAAAGAAATGTAGTTTTTAGGTGATGATTTTAATTATTATGGGAAAAAGCTAATCAAACCTACATGGCCCTGTGTGTAAAAGTGATTGCCCCCTAAACCTAAGAACTGGTTGTGCCACCCTTGGCAGTAACAACAGCATTGAAGTGGTAGTGATAACTGGAAATTAGTCATCACATCACTCTTGAGGAATTTTGGTCCAGTCATCATTGCAGAATTGTTTTCATTCAGCCACACTGGAGGGTTTTCAACTATATACGGCGTGTTTAAGGTCAAACTAAAGCCAAAGCATCAGATTTAAGTCTGGACTTTGAGTAGGCCACTCCAGAACCTTCATTTTTTAAATTTTGGTCGTTTTTTTGCTGTTCAAAGGTGGACACGCTTGTATGTTTCCAATCGTTGTTCTGCCGCATAACCCAAGTGCTCTGGAGCTTCAGGGCATGAACTGATTTTCTGGTAGAGAGGAAAATTCATGTCTCTATCAATTACAGCAAGTCATCCAAGTCCTGAAGCATCAAAGCAGCCTCAGACCATCACACTACCACCACCATGTTTACTGTTTGTTTGACGAGCCCTTGTAGTCTTTTTGGTCAGCAGTGGTTTTCTCTTTGGAACTCTGCCATGGTTGCCATTTTTGTCCAGTCTCTCTCTTATTGTTGAATAATGAACTCTGACTTTAACTGAGACAAGTGAGGCCTGCGGTGTTTAAGCTGTTGTCCCAAAGACTTAAAAATGGCTTTGTAACATCATAATATTAAAAAAACCCGTAATTTTGGATTTACATCAACAAATACTATCTCACGGCGCTGCAGTTCAACTCCTCACAATAGGGTTTGGACTCTGAGGATCCCGAATTCTCACAAGTCACCAGACACAAGCTCATAAAGGGCTGCAGCAAACCTGTTAGAGCCACACACAGCAAACTGCAGAACTTGTTTTCTTGCAACCTAAGATGTTGCTGCTTGGTTAAAACTTAATTAGAGAAACCAGTAAAACCAGAAGAGGTATTTCATTATCAATAACTGTTGGAGATGGTTAACATTTTATTTATGGGCTGGCTATTTAAAGCTCTGATGATACTTTTGGGGTCTGGTTGGCTGTTTTTGGTAAAAATACAGTGCTGTGTCATTTTTTGCTGTCTTTGAGAGGAACATTTTTATATAATGTTTTGCCAAGCTGATTTACTCAAATGTACAAGTAATTCTTACCCTTCTCAGTCTTTGTATTAGGAATGCCCTAAACCTAATTTTAACCTGAAGTGTAAAACTCTCAAACAGACCTTAAATATTTAATCCAAAGTGAAGAGCAACCACAGAATGTCTCCAAACATAGACCTACAAGTACAGACACAAACACAAACAAACACAGACGCACACAGATTGTCTCTCTCAGTAAACCTGGTTTCCATTGCCTTGGGTGGGGATGGACTGCCAGCTGGATTGTGTCCAAGTGAAACACTGACAGAGACATGTACTGTATGCATTTTGGGACTGTGTATTGCAGGAAATTGATGGAAGAGTTAAACAGTAGCTGATCATCTGATTTGGACAACATACAGCATTTCATGTAGATGAGTGTCCCGAAAAAGTTCTTAGAATAAATAAAATTGGTTCCCTTTTAAAAATGGCAAACAAGCACACGTTTAAAGCATCAGATCCTGCTTTTGAATTGAGCGTACCCATGTAACACAGTCTTTTAGATTCTTCAAAGGCTTAATGTTTGGATTTAGTTTAATCTCTCCGTACGACATTGCTGTGTTGCAGATATAGCTGCCTGCTGCCACTTGCAGGCTGTGTCAAAAACATGTGAAACAGCCAGGAATGCTAGCTACTCATTTTTGTGTTCGTGCCATTGCTAGTGCTTCAGCTTTGCCCGCTGTCATGTAAAAGGCAGAGTGCAAGTAAACAAATAAATACTGTGCAGTAGAGTGAAACAGAAACAGCTCCTTGCAGACAGTGTCAGTGCTTTCCATTCTTCCCGTACTCCTGCTGCATTTCATGCTTCTGGAGGACAGACTTTTTGGATAGGCTGTCAGTACAATTAACTGCCAGATAATTACATTAAAAATGTGCTATTACCACAAAGATGGTGAAGAGGCCCGATTCAGTGAGTCAACATAGCAGCAACAACGGAGCTGTCATTGCTGCTCTGATGATACTTTTGGGGTCAACAAAGCTGGCAACTAGTTTGCGAGCTCTCACAAACTAGCTGGCATGTGCCTGCCCATAATAATGCACAACGTTGCACTAACAGAAATGAAATGGAATGGCTATAAACATATACATTTTTGTTAAGTTGGGAATTTTATCATTGGTATCTTTTGGGAACAACTTGCTACTTGAGTCAGCCACAAATCATCATTAAGAAACTGTCACATGTGGGTTGATTTATTTATTTATTTATTTAAGGCCCCCAGGTTGCCACTGGGTCATGTTGAAAATGATTTATTTCTGAAAATAATGCAACAGATGAATCTGTCAGAAAAAACAGCCAAGAATCGTGACTTTCACACATGGCAAGTTTAAAAGAAAAAGAAAAATTCTTGCATCAAGGGGTTTCAAGGCTTTTGAAGAATAAGTTGTGACTTGGTCACTTTTATAATCATTTGGGAAGCATGATAAAATAAGTTCTTTACTCTGACCATTAATTTTGTTATTGGTATGGAAAGCCTTGAGCATATTAATGTTTTTGATCATTTAAAAAGGGACCTGCTCATTTCCAGATTTCATTTTTTCCCTTTAGGCTGTAGTTGGTTTAGTTTAGGTTGTGTGATCCAGAGTCCAAAATAATTGTTGTTGATCTTGTAACTGGTGTTGGTGGCTGCCCCTCCTACATAAAAGGTTATAACACCAGGTGGGTGGAGCTTCTGTCCTGAGGAGCCAGTTGATTAACATCCAATTCATCAACACATATACCCATCATCAGGTCATCAGATATCCACCCGGAACAATAAGATGGCCACAGGAGGGGATAGATGCCACTGATATCAACGCATCAAAACTTTTCACAATGCATGGAGGCCTCCTGAAGGCCTGAGGTCCAAGCATCCTGAAGCTTTATGAGCAAAGGAAAGAGGGACAGCGAGGACTAGTGAGTGTCAGAGCCACAATGTGGGATGAAACACAGAACATGCATGAATACATCGCAAAGATGCCCCCCGAGATGAGCTGCTTCAAGAATGGCTCAGACACCTGAAGAAAACAGGAAGAGGAACTGTCATGAATGACCTTATAGTACCAATGACAGATAGAGGAAGTGGGTGACGTCAAGAAATCCTACCAGTGGCTAACAAAGGCCAGCTTAAAGAACAGCACAGAGGGTTTGATCATAGCAGCACAAGAACAGTCACCAGATCCGCAGAGGCCAGTCTACCATAGTGGAGAGAACCCAAGTTGCAGACAGTGCAAAGGTCCCCGGAGACTAGTCAACACATAGTAGCAGGATGTAAGGCACAAGCTGGGACGACTTACACTGAGAGACACATTTTAGTGTCCGGGACAGTGTATAAGAATGTCTGTGCCACATATGGAGAAGTCCCCAAGTCCTGATGAGAGATGCCATCAAAGGTGGTTGAGAACAACGGGGCTAAGGTCTTGTGGGACTTCAAATTCCAGACAGATAAGCAGCTGCTGGCCAACCAACCAGATGTAGTAGCATCTGGTTGACAAGGAGCAGAAGACCGCAGTAGTGATAGATGTGGCAATCCCAGTGGACAGCAACTTATTGATGGTAAAGTCCAAAAATGTCCCAGTGGTACTAGGAACATTAGGGGCTGTAACCCCAACACTGGAAGAATGGCTCCAGCAGATTCCAGACACAACATCAACGTCTCTGTCCAGCTGAGTGCAGTCATAGGGAAAGCTAAGATACTGCACAGAGAACAGGCTTGTAACGCATGCGTCCACTTTATTTTTTATATAATAAACAACAGTAAATTATTTATGTTTCATGATTTTATACTCCAGATTAAATCTGACTTTGGGGAAACTGCAACAATGCAGTACTGTGTCATATTCTATGTAAATCCCCATATTTATTTCATGGGTGTTTTTATGTTCTGATGTGCATTTTTAACATGTAATGAAGCAGACATGGATGTAAGACAACTGGCAAAAGAGCCCTGATATTAATGCATTGTCTGGTCTGTGTAAATAAACATACATGTAAGACTATCTCATGCCATTATCTCGGTTGGTTACCGTGGTTCACAGTCATATTGAGTTTATCTCTACCATCAACACCAAGGCAGGAAAAGACAGCTGGAACCCGAAAAAAAGAAGCAATTGGAAAATGACAGGGTGATAGAGAGGGGGGAGAAAAATGTACATGAGAAAAGATCTGACCTGCTTTGATGGACAGATAAAGGAAAGGATATGCACATGGCTGAGCTTCATGCAGGGTTCAAGGAGGGAATTTATCAAAAGAATGGATGAAAGAAGGATCGAGTCTGGAAGAAAATGGTCTCTGAGGATAAAGTTAGGCTATGTCTAAAACTGTTTCTCAAACTGACAAGACATTTTTCAGAATTCCTCTGCTGACCAGCTAGAACAAAAAAAAGGTTTGGCCTGGAAGGTTTTACAACAAAATATAAGAACTGGAAAACGACTCTGCAGAGCAAGGTCAGCTTTAAATCTTCCTAAAGGAGTATTTAAAGTGCAACAGTTGTTTTAGAGATCTGACCATTAAGACACGGACAAACTAATAGCAATTTTTTTTTAACTCTTACCCCCAGAAAGATAACATTTGATGACCTCAGCTATGCCCATAGGCAGAGGCCACTCTCACTAACGTCTAATGCACACCCAGTTATTTTGTTCTATAAGCATGCCTGAAATATGACGGAAATTTTAGATCAAAGATTCAAGGGTTACTCCTAGCAGGCTTTCAGTTTCCATCCATCCATTCTTCTTTCCATCCATCCATCCATACCTTCTCTTAAAAAATCCCTAATGGCTCAGTCTTGCTGGTGGGAAAAAAGGTGATTACCCTATTTGTGACTAATAAAAAACTCAGTGGTTGCCTGGTGACTGAATTTATTTATATTTTTTACACATTTTGTGACTGATTGCAGTGACCTTTTTCATGCGCACTTTCAGTTGCAAAGCAATTGCACTAGTCACCTGGTTGGAGGCAACCTGTCTCCAAACAATCACAGTCCAACACAGACTGACTGCGTTAACTCATAGATTGAAGGAGATTTGCAAATAATCACTGTTGATACAATTATAACCACAGAGGGATTGCCGACACGTTGCAATCGATGTGTCAGTCTGCACCAGTGAGCGCAAGTCATCTGCAAAATTTCTCTTTGCAACAGAAGACTGAACTCAACTGGTTGCATTGTGACTACAGTCCTGTATAAATGCAAGGTTAACTGGTTTGTTTCAGTTAAATTTCTGTGCTGCAGCAGTTATGTCAGTATTTGTGGAGGAATTTCTGAATCTCTCTTTCTGATCTATGACACATTTGCACTCTGAAAGTAACTAATGCATGAGTTTGTTTACTGTGAATTTCTGTGTAAAGGGATTACCACCAAATTTGCAAGAGACAGCAACAGATTTATGTTTTTGCAAATTTGTCACAGTCAATCACCATATTATCACAAACAGATTGCACGTCATTGCTATGCTTGACATCATTTTTTTCACAAACTAATAGCAGACTGACTCTATCTCTAGATGCATCAAAGTCACTTTGAAGACAACAAGCGGTCATGCACTTTGTCTTTGTCCTCGAAGCAACCAGGTAATGGGCTCGCAAGTTCACTGCACGCGGTTGCAATAATTTTGGTCACGCGGTGGGCTTGAACCACTGTTTCCCAGTGTGACTGTAGAATTATACAAATGTTAATTTTAAACTTTTTGATCTGTTTGCCATAGGGACGTCTCAACCAGATATTCAGTATGAGTTCCTTGACTAAAATCTCTGGATTCTGGATCAGTTACTCTTGGGAAAAAGTATAATGCAATATGATTAATTAGGTGGAACCGCTGGTTCTTAAATTGAGGTCCAGGGACCCACAGAGGTCCTTGATCCATAGCTGACAGGTCTGCAAAAACAAAAATGCTACAATAATTAAAAAAAACAAAAATCATGCTGTATCATAAAAAAATACAGATTGGGATCATTTACCTCAATGAAGCAAGAATATAGTGCACAGTATTTCCTTACACATTATTTTTAAACCAGTAGCAAAAAAACTAAACTCTGGTATGTTTGTGAGGCGACAAGTCAATTTGCCATGAAATTTCTTTTCTCAGGGTGTAATGAACCATCCCTGCTGCTGTTTATCTTGGCTTATTGGCCAGCTAGTTGGCAAGCACGTCCACATCAAGCATCTGTTGAAAACATACTACAAATCCCATTCCAAGCCTGTCTAAGACATAAAAATCAATGATATGGGTCACTTTGAGGTTTAGCTTTTTTTTTTTTTTATCCCAGATGAGCTGATATGCAACTAAACCTTTCCTGAGACCAACCAAAAACATCTACTGACATCTAATATGGGACAAGATGCCACAAATGAATGTGTATACACTATAAACACAAACACAAAGTCAAAAATATAAATATCGTCCAAGCAGATGAGCACAGAGGGAAGAAGAGGGCGAGGACAGCGTGATGAAAGGATGAGCAACCATCAGACCATCTCAACCCGCACTGTGTTTTGCTCCAGACTCACATATGTAACCAATCATCTCCCAGTGAAGGTTACATGGACTCCACCACATTAAATTAACATGAAGATAAATGGACCGATTATAAAGCTTCATGACACACAATCAAGCTGCTACTTGTCTTCTGGGTGAATGTGTGTCTGTGTGTGTCAGCGCAATCAACATCTGCCGATGTTTATCACATCACTGAGGAGAAAGTGGCGAGACAGAGAGAGTAAGAATTAAGATGGAGAGGAGATAATGAGAATGATTGTGTTCTGTCAGCCAACCACGTCTGCCTTGGCTATTAGAAGAATGAAGTTTGATTCATCTTCAGAGAGCACTTGGGTCCTATCTCTCACTACTCTACACGTCTGCCGCCACAGCCGTGACAACTATTCACTACATTTTTTCGAGAACCAAAAACCAGAAACCAAAAATCAGAGAGGTTAACATGGCAGCATAAGAATGGACAAGCCTCAGGCTCAGACCAGTTACTCTGCATTCTCATGTTCTTTATAAATCAAGTGTCTCGAGGCCAATGTTAATGTCACTTATTCCCTCGTTATCCTTCTGTGTATTTAAGACCCGTGTCTTCCTCTGTTTGTTGCTGGTTCATCTGCGTATCACTCATTGTATTTCTCCGTGTTCCAGGTTCCATGTTCCGCGTCGCTTGTTTTCATGTTCTGTGTTCCCTGACTCAGGTTTTTACGTTCCGGGTTTATAGTCCCAGGCTTTTGTTCCTTTGTATTATTTTGAAGTTACACCCATTTTAGGTTTTCTTCAGTTTATTCATTGGCATTTTCTGTTTTTGTTTGTATTCCGTCTCCACTGTCAATAAAAATTACTCACACTCAAGTCGTCAGTAGTCAGTGTCTGCACTTGGGTCCTAGCTCTCACTACTCCACACGTCTGCTGCCGCAGCCGTGACAACTATTCACAAACTTTTTGTGGAGAACTTAATAAGAAGGACTCCATTGTAAACTCAAAGATAGACATTTCTGAATAACTTACACGTAAAAGTCTAATAAACCTGAGCCCCGCCCTTCTTCTTACCTTGTTTTTGTGACATTTGAAAGGTTTTCAGGAGGGCTTTTCCAAATCATGAGTCATAAAAGCAAAGTTAGTTTCACAGAGTTTTAATGCATTTTCTTTCGGTTTGTGACAATGAACTTCATTTGAACTTTGAGTACATTATTCATGTGAATTTGGTTCTTGGTGTTCACTCCACACTTGTGTTTATGATATTACTAAATATTAAGAATACCAGTCAGACTAAACTTACTTTGGAAAGTTGAATGAGATCAGAATTTCAGTGCCAAATTTCTGGTATTGTTTTCACAGCGGCTTTGTGAGTTTCAGCATCTTATGACTGAATAGTCAATGACAAGAATGGGAGCATATGCTAAAACAGTTCCAGTCCCTGCTATAAGTGCAAGCACTATTAAAGAAGAGCCTCTCGGAGAAAAGTCAGGCAGCTAGCTGCTAATGGCGGCTGGAACGTAGAGGTTGAAGTTTGTCAAAGTTGATAAATAATGTAATCAATTTCAGTGGATCCACTGCTGGATTTGGATCAATTCAGAAACTGTGGTTCAGTATTCGGTTCCTGACCCGAACAAAAAAGAGTGCTGTGAATCTGCCAAAAGTCTGATTTCACTGCTCTGTCTACTGTCTTCTTTAAAGCTGCAGCCAACAAGACTCATGGGTGTTTTTAAAAAGATATTCCACCAACAAACGCGCATCAAAATTTCTTTCTTTACCAGAAGCCTTTGTAACCAATGACAAAAAAAAGCCAATACGAAGAAACCTTTGTTTCCAATAGTTTCATTTCTCACAGCTCCTCCCACTTTTCTGTTCAGTTATCATACTGACGTTCCAAAAAGACGGTTCAAACAGCGAGATCTTTAGAGCAAAAACACGAAAACGGAGTCGAATTTTGTTATTGAGACAAAAATGTCCATGTTCCAAATGTCTGACTCATTTGTTTTTCTGTATTCTTAGCAATAATTTAAGAAAACAGCTTCAGAGAATTTATGAAATGTAAAACGGAGGAGAAATAAGTAGGGTTCTGCACTCGATCAGCTATTGAGTATTAGCAAATTTAACACGGTCATTTCTAAGCATTGTGCAAATCAGATTTCCTCCAAGATGGTCAAATTTTGCTCATTTTCACCTGCATATTAATATTCCAGTTCAAACTAATCCTTATTTATTGAGACAGAGATTTCGGATGTTGTTCCTGAGATCTGCTTGAGCCACTCGCCCAGTTGGGCGGTCACTACCCAGGGTGCTCCGATAACCACTGTTACCACTGTTGCCTTCACCCTCTACGTCTTCTCGAGCTCCTCTCTTAGGCACTCTGTACTTCTCGAGCTTCTTGTGTTCCTTCTTCCTGATGTTGCTGTCATGCTAACTACCTGCAGACAACTCATGCTTCATGTTGGTCCCTGTTGTCCTAATGGGCGCACCATTGCTGTCAGGTATAACAGCTTCTGTGTGTTACCTGCTGTTGAGCTGACTAATAAACCATGATGAAGCTACGCCACTTTTTCTCCTTTTTAATGGTGAACATTCAGCATCACCTTTTAAAAACTTAAAATTTTTAAAAAAGTATTTAAAATGAGTTCAATCTTAAACACATACAACAGTAAAATGAATACATTTTAACACCTATGGAGAATATTATTATAATATTAATTATTAAATTATAATTTTGTTTTACTTTATCCATAATTGTCCTATAATGTAGTTGCGTGTACTGAGGTGTTTTAATGATGCTTTATTGCTTATTTTCTTAAAGGAATGGTTTTAAAAGTTCCTCCATCACTTGTCATTTTCAATTAATAGTAAAACATTTTGGTAATATAGTAGATATTTATTTAGCTATACCAGTAATTATTTTTTACAGTTCTTCAGCCAGAAAGGAGTGGAGAAAGGTGAAGATGTACATGAGGCACAAATCGTATATTTTAATCTGATCCAGTTTATCCTGAAAATTGGCAAAAAGCGGAGGAACTGCGATTGTGCACTCAGATTTTTGAGAATCACAAGAGATTAAAACCAAACTTGAGTTTTCATGTGCCAACAAGTTAAATAGCACTCGCCACGTGACCATCAAAAAGGGTTTGGTCCAAACATTTGTGAAAAATATGGAAGAGAAATTAAAGCAAACACGAGACAAAGGGACACATGAAGAGCACAAAACAAAGC
>VOQK01012404.1:5323-15324 GCA_015052645.1 Benitochromis conjunctus
AACGCCACGTCCAGACGAACACAATCAACTTTTTGGGATTTACTTACCTGGATGACTGAGCATGCATCAAGATGTAGTGACCTCACCTTTGTATTTACAGCTTCATGGCAGAAAGCAACACATCAGAGCTCTTTTAATAGACAGGGTCATGCTTCAGCATGAGGTAAGTCATTCATAGAGAAACGGCGTTGTATGCTAGCTTTGACTTTTTCACATTTCTGACTTTGATTTTGTCCTTATCAGCTGCGAAAGCTGACAGTGGAAGGATGTCAGTACAGGAGCATTCACCAGGAGCTGATGAGAGATCTGTTGAGGCTTTCCACAAGCACCTACAGTCAAGTGAGTTCTGCACAGCACCCTTCAGCAAAGCATAGTTTACATCTTGTTTATACATTGCAGGTGTGATTTACTAGCTTACAGAGATTTCAGTAGTGTTTTTAAATTATTAATATTTGAGACTTGTTGCCTTCCAGGTACGCAGCAAAGCTCAGAATGTGTTGTTCACTGCACTGGGAACCTACAATTTCTGCTGCAGAGACCTCATCCCCCATGTCCTCGAGTTTCTCAACCCAGACAACAGCGCTGTTACTCAGCAGCAATTCAAAGTATGGCAGTCAGCTTTGCACCACAGAAGTTCTTGAATAGTTATTTATATTAGTATATTTATTTTAATACTATATCCGTATCTCTCCAGGGTGCCTTGTACTGTCTTCTGGGGAATCACAGCGGTGTGTGTCTGGCCAATCTGCATGACTGGGAGTGTATTGCTCTGACGTGGCCTGCCATCGTACGGTCTGGCCTCAGCTCAGCCATGTCTCTGGAAAAGCCCTCAATTGTGCGGCTCTTTGACGATCTTGCAGACAAAATCCATCGGCAGTATGAAACCATCGGCATTGACTTCTCTGTGAGTTCAGCGTTAAGAACACTTTCAAATGAGTCATGAAATAAGGTATTTTTCTTCCTATAGTGGTAAAAGCCCAATAGCTCAAAAGTTCCCATCTTGAACACAATGTTTATTAGTTCAGATCTTTTACAAAAACATATTATATTTATATGCTTGAAAAAAATGCAAAAGGTTAGAGTTATATGATTAATATAGGCTTAACGTGCTGACTCTTAGCTTTAAATTGAGGAACTGACCAAACCATTAAGGAATCCCATGCATTTTTAAATGGACTTTTACATTTTCACGGTTCAAATTTGATTGGACAAATTAATAATAATAATAATAATAATGGATTGCATTTCTATAGCGCCTTTTCCGAGACCCTCAAAGCGCTTTACAATTCATTCACACACTGGTGGAGGCAAGCTACAGTTGTAGCCACAGCTGCCCTAGGGCTGCCAGAAGCAAGGCTGCCATATCGCGCCATCGGCCCCTCTGGCCATCACCAGTAGGCAGTAGGTGAAGTGTCTTGCCCAAGGTCACAATGACCGAGACTGTCCGAGCCGGGGCTCGAACTGGCAACCTTCCGATTACAAGACGAACTGCCAACTCTTGAGCCACGATCGCCCTTAACATACTGATGATTTTTTTATTTTTTTTATTTTGTCAAGAATCTTTGTGGGCAGTGACATCCTGATGTGTGACACAAGGGCGCCACTTCCTTTTTATGCTTTGCCAGGCCTTTCACTTAATTTCAGTTCGGCATGTGAAATGCAATTCAGTCACGTTGAGATCAGGTGATTGACTCGATTGTTGCAGAACATGCCATGTCTTTACCTTCAAAAGTCCTCAGATCTATTTGCACTGTAAGGAACCATCCAATCAACTTTGCTGCATTTGGCTGAATTGAAGCACAATGTATATCTCTTTAAATTTCAGAATTCAGTCTGTTTCTGTCTTTTTTCACTTAATTATTAATTGGAAGTCATACAATATCATACCCTTCCCATAATAAGCTAATCCAAGTCTTCTCCATACGGTCTTCTTGTTATTATAGTTCTGGTTGAGCTTAGGTTTCTCTGTTCAAAGAATGCTGTTCCAGGGCTGGTCTAGCCTTTGTAAGCTGTTTCTAATCTATCTAATCTGTCCTTCTGTTCTTGAGACTGATTGCTCCATGTGAGAAGAAAGAACCTTTCCATTTGCTCTAGTGACGTCTTCATTCTTGGGCTATATATCCTGACAGGAATTGTCTTTACCATGGGAAGAATCCAGCAGACAACAAAAACAATGATCTTGTTTTTATACCAAGTGTACTGGTTCCCAATTATATATCTGATGGATTTGTTTTGTATTTAATGTGGCATGGTGCACTTGAATATGGCTGCACGTTTTGGGTTCATAGCAACAGTTTTCCAATGCAGATGCCAATCTTAGCCTCAGAACTGTCCATAAAACTTTGGACTGAATTGTTTGATCCCATGTAATTCCTCAACAGTTACTGCTAATGCTTTGTTCAACCCCTCCAGCGGAAGCTGCACTTTAAGCCCTTTTTTATGACGTAACTTTAACATGGTTTGGTAGTTGAAGGAATTAGAAGTTTTATTGTAACAAACAGTAAAACACACTGAAGCTTTCATGATGAGGTCTAATTGAACTAGATCAAAAGGCAAAAACAAAGGCACAACTCTGAATTATGTACGCATGTTGAATTTGTCCATGCATTGGAAGAGTTTTGAACAACAATGACCTTACAAAGGTCTCACTTAAACTTGTCTGTTAAAACAGTTGTAATATTAATTAATTACTTACTATCTTCCGTCATGTGCTGACTCCAACGCAGTCGTTATGCATATCATAGACAAGAGCTTTTATCTGCTGTTAGTCTGAGTTTAATGCATTACTCCCTCCTGATGGGGCTTTACATGTTTTGACAAAATATTTTTACTATAAATTATGTTTTATCTTTTTCCATTCTGTTAGATCCCCGGTGAGTGCTGTGCTGTGGCCAAACAGATTATGACTACTGGGAATCCTTTACCCAAGGAACTTGTTCCCTCTGAGGAAGAAGTAGCAGAAGGTCTAAAGAGACAGGAGCTCAAGAACTCTGAGTCTATCGGGTAAGTTTTACATGAGCAACAAGATCAAGATGACCATACCAACATCCTTGCAGCTGAACACTTGAGCAGCAACATCAACTTCTGAACACTGGTGTGACCTTTCTATTAAGATGCTGTTTTAATCTTCATTTACCCTTACTGTGAGCTTCATAGGTTTGATAATAAAATGCATGTAAACGCTAATAATATTCTACATTTTTGTAGGAAATACAAGCAGCTCATTGGCGATCTTCTGGACGGCCTCAGCAACGGGAACTTGTGGGTTTATTTAATGCACACGCCATAAATTTGTGGTAACGTTTACTTATGACTGCCTCTCACTGTAGCTTTGTTTCTCATTTCAGACCTTGGAAGTTTGAACACATTGCAATAGGCTTCCTTTCTTTGCTACTGAGAGATGACCACCAACTCCCTCCAGCTGCTGTTTTGTTCTTTGTGAAAAGCCTCAACCATGAATCTCTTTATGTCCGTAAGGTGCGGCATACACAATGAATGAGACGCGTAGGAACAGAGCTGTGATTTCTTTTCTTTTCCCAGCAGTATATGGATGTATTACAGACATTGCTGTAAGGCGTTTGCTTGAAGTGTCACATTTTGTCCATTAGGTGGCGATATCAGCTGTGGCTGGCGTCATGAAACAAATAAAGAGACCTCATAAGAAAGTCCCTGTGAGCCCCGTGGAGCTCTGTAAGCATATGTTTTGGTTTTTTTCCCGTACTGCTGTTTTTGTGTATTCTTGCTGTTTCTAAAGGTCATCTCAAAATCTGGATTTTATCTTTGATAGGTGGCTTGAAAGAGCTTAGTGGCACTGTAGCGGGGGATCGAGCAGACAACCAGTGGCTTCAGTATAACAACAGTACCCTTCCACGCACACAGAAGGACTGGGATCAGTGTGTGTTTGTGGAGAAAACCCATTGGGGATACTACTGCTGGCCAAGGTCATGATTTTATAATGCCTGCATTTCTTTGTGTTTTCCTTACGTGACTCTTTAGTTTTCATTCATTCATTTCTTTTGATATCTGCTACTTAGCAAGAGATTCTCTTCCACGCGTCAACTTTTCTAACTTTGTAATTGTTCTCCAGAAACCTGATGATGTATGCGCCACAGGAGGAGCAGCCCACGCAAAACCTGGCCAGAGAGGAAATGACAGAGGTGCATACAAACAAGCCAGGGAAAAATATAACACACACAGTGGTGTGAAATCATGCAAAACTAACTACTATGTTCTGCTCTTCTTGTCAGTGGGAGCAGATCATCTTTGACCATTTCTCAGACCCAGTGTTCATTAACCAGTTCATTGAGTTTCTCTCACTTGAAGACCGTAAGGGCAAAGACAAGTTCAGCCCACGCAGATTCTGCTTGTTTAAGGTAAGGTAGTAGATCCAAAAACAAGAAGAGGAAAAAGACAGCTGAAGTGAATAAATGCAGAAACGAATTTGCCTTCTGTTTGTCTCCCAGGGATTGTTTCGTAATTTCTCCGATGACTTTCTGCCTCTGTTTCGGCCACATATGGAACGTCTAGTGGCAGACTCCCATGAGAGCAAGCAGCGCTGTGTTGCGGAGATCATCTCTGGACTGATCAGAGGCAGCAAGCACTGGAGCTTCTCAAAGGTACAGCTCTGAAACAAGTACAGTGATTAAAATAATCCTCGTCATTTGCGTCTACAGACTTTCTGTATTTATCAAACTATAACTTTGGAGAAATCTTCACACTTACTTGTGACTTGTGAAGTTTTTTTTTTTTATTTTTTATTGGCATTAAACTACATGTGGAGGGCATTTTAAGTGATTGCATCACCACTCTTACTGTGGTTGTTTAGATTAGTTATACTGTGTTAACTTTGTCCTTGGACAATCCGTTTCTTCAACAGGTTGAGAGCCTTTGGGAGCTGCTGTGCCCGTTGCTCCGCACTGCCCTGTCAAACATTACAATAGAAACGTATGCAGACTGGGGCACGTGCATCGCTACAGCCTGTGTAAGCCTTGTGTTCATTATTTTCTATCCTTCCACCTCCATCAGTCATGGTTCCATCCAAGTGATCGTTGTTTCTCACGTTGACAGGAGAGCAGAGATCCACGCAAGCTTCACTGGTTGTTTGAGATGCTAATGGAGTCCCCAGTCAATGGGGAGGGAGGCTCTTTTGTCGATGCCTGGTGAGTAAAAAAAGTTGCAGCTTTGAGTAGATGCTGGTGCCGTTGTCAGTGAGACTTAACAATCTGATGCTTGTAATGGTTTTTTCTTTCCAGTCGTCTCTACGTGCTGCAGGGTGGTCTTGCTCAGCAGGAGTGGAGGGTACCTGAGCTCCTCCACAGGTTGCTTCAATACCTGGAGCCTAAACTTACCCAGGTTTACAAGAATGTACGGGAGCGCATTGGCAGGTGAGACACTTTTTGCACTCAGATTAAGCTTAAATGTGTTATCAGGTTATTATAAATTCTTTTGTATATCATTTTTCTTTCATCCTCCCTCTCTACTTTCCTATTGTTCCAGCGTCCTCACGTATATCTTCATGATTGATGTCAACTTGCCATACACTCAGCCCACCACCTCCCCACGCATCTCGGACTTCACGGAGCGAATTCTGTTGCGGCTGAAACCTTTAAATGAGGGCGATGAGGAAATCCAGAACCACGTGATTGAGGAGAATGAGGTGGGAGTGCAGGATGAGAGGACTCAAGCGATCAAGTTACTCAAAACAGGTGGGTGGCTGAGCAGTTGTCATTAACTAAATCAGTTTCTTTGCGAGACACACCCGGCTGAAGCATTTATGAAATGATTCGTCCTGTGAATTTCTGCAGTGCTAAAGTGGCTGATTGCGAGTGCTGGTCGCTCCTTCTCCACTGCTGTCTCAGAACAACTGCAGCTGCTTCCCCTACTCTTCAAGGTGAAATACTCGCACGTTCAACCTTAGCTTTGCTAGCTTCGTCACTACCACCTTCAAGTTTGTTTGTTTTTTTATTGTGTTGTATACACTGTAACATTTAGCCCATTGCTGTCCTGTTTCAGATTGCTCCGGTTGAAAATGATGACAGTTACGATGAATTAAAAAGGGATGCAAAAACCTGCCTGTCTCTGATGTCTCAGGGACTCCTCTACGCAGAGCAAATCCCCATGGTCTTCAGTGTCTTACAGGAGGTAGGTCAACTGGCCGATGCAGCTGTCGCTCTGCTTTTCACCTGCATCAAACAACACTGGGGTTTTTACCGATCATCACAGTCTTACAGTGGGGAAAATAAAAGGGAAGTTCAGTAGGAAAGACACAAGAATTAAAGGCATCTGATTATACTTAAATTATTTTATGTCATTATATAATGTGTATCTGTCCATGCCTGGTATACTGTATTTATCATTTTTCCAATAAAAGGATTGCAAAGAAAAACATGCTTATTGTGTACACCTGAAGTATGTTGCTGATGTGAGGCTGGCTCTGTTGCTGTGTTTTACAGATTGCTGGCAGCAGCTCCTGGCACGCTCGCTACACGGTGCTCACATACCTCCAGATAATGGTTTTTTACAACCTGTTCACATTCATGAGTGACCAGAAGGCAGTGAATGATGTGCGGGCGCTGGTGATAAAGCTGCTGGAGGACGAGCAGCTTGAGGTAACTCGAAATGTAAAGACGAATGCAGAAACATGTACCTGGAGTGGCGTAAACAGGAGCCGGAACCTAGCTTGAAGATAAAGAAACATGTGACTCTCGGATTATGTAACACTCGACAAGCAACTGACCACTATGTGCTTGTTTATGCTAGCAGGCACTCGCACTGTCTTTCAGCTTTACTGTAGTGATTCAGCGCGCTCCTCGTGGCTCTCTACTCTCTTCCCCCTTCCAGTCCTCTAGCTGTTGCCATGGAAACCACCGGCTGCAGTAATCTGTTGCTATGGAGATAACGTTTCGGATTGAAGGAGAGTGAAAGGGAGAAGGATGGAGTAGAGACAAAGAAGAAGTGGGGGATGGAATTTTTATTTGGCCACTTAAAGTCCCCTGAGCTTAATTTATCGGCCTTACCGATGCAACACATTTGTCTTGTTGTATTTAAAAATGCCCATCCAGTGAAAAACAACGCTCTAAGATTTGCACAGTACCCATTTCTTGCTGCGAACTCCTTTGAGAATAGAGCTAAAATGACGTGCTACAAAGCGTTTGGCTCCCATTATAGAAAAGCACTGAGTCCCCAGCTGGCTGTGTAAGTCCAGGTAGCCGGTGTATTTGCTAATGGACTACCCTGCCTCTGACCCCGATACTGCAGCTATGGCATGTCTGGTACCGTACAGTAGTCATCAAGGTGCCAGGGCTCATGTGTCAGTATGTAACTTTACTCATGCTGTGCCACTTGCGGCATTGTTTTGGGTGGAAATATGGATTTTTATGCCCTTAAAAAGAATTCTTTCTTTGATGGAGTCGCATGCCTCTGGAGCACCAGTAATGATTAACACACAGGGGTCCAGGCATTATCATAATTGGATGATGAGTCTTAAGCCTTTTAAATGCATCAGTTGGTAGCCAGTTACCAGATGCAATCCTAACCCATTACCTATGAGCAAACGTCAGCTTTTTAATCTGTTACCTCAGTTGGATTGTTTTGTCTCTTGTAATTGGTATTACACCCATCTCATTTTCGGCCTTTGTTTTCTAGGTACGAGAAATGGCCGCCACTACGCTCAGTGGCTTCCTTCAGTGCAATTTCCTGTCCATGGATGCCCCAATGCAAGCACATTTTGAGGCTCTGTGCAAGACTCGCTTGCCAAAGAAGAGGAAGAGAGATCTTGGCTCTATAGTGGACACCATCCCGTCGGCTGGTAAAGAACCTGCCAAGCTTTACCTACTAACTAAAGACTGTAATACACTTGCTGTGTTGTTCAGTGTCATTTGAATGGAATCGCTACTCTTATGTGTTTGCAGACCTGGTGCGCCGCCATGCTGGTGTTCTCGGGTTGAGCGCTTGCATTCTTTCTAGCCCATATGATGTGCCCACCTGGATGCCCCAGCTGTTGATGGACCTGAGTGCTCACCTCAATGACACACAACCCATTGAAGTACGTGTGATCAGCGATTAATCGTCATGTATTGTGCCATGTCCAAAAGCTAACCATCACTTCTGTGGCATCTCCTTTTAGATGACTGTAAAGAAAACTCTGTCAAACTTCAGACGGACACACCACGACAACTGGCAGCAGCATAAGCAGCAGTTCACAGATGACCAGCTGCTCGTCCTCACTGACCTGCTGGTCTCTCCCTGTTATTATGCCTAAAACCTGGTAAAGAATAATTTTACACTGTTACTAAGACATACTGACTGTATACTGTCTGTATTATCTTAATTTTAACTGAGTTTTTACATTTAATCTTTGTTTGTGTTTTACTGGAAACAGTTTGGAACAGCTCCAGTCTGTGCAGACATCAGCCTACATTGGGGAGAGGACCTGAGGTATTGACTGAGATAATACACAACATCCCAGCAGCCTCAGATGAAGAGTGGCACTCAGAAGGATTAAAATGTTGTGTATTTATGTATTTAGCTCATTTGCATTTCTACTATACTTAATATTTAAGGATCCATCATAGCAGGGATGAATGGCCTGCAGTTTGTAACATTACTGTACAGATTTTTTTTGGTTTCTTTTTTTTTTTGTGGTTTGCGTGCATGTCCACGTACGTGTGTGTTTGTGTGTGCGCGCATGTGCGTGTGAAGGTTGATGGATGCTTGAAGACATCAGCCGGTGTCCCACACATTTCTCAGGATTATATCCCAAGTATCAGCTCTGAGCCAACACATTGTCCAGTGTAGGACATACTCTATCTTCCAGCAGTGAAGTGTTTGGTGCAAGCTGGAGAAACTGAACAATGGTCTCTTTAGATTAGACTTACAACTTGCAACACACAATGTTTGTGTGGTTGTTTGATCTATATATGGTTATATGCATCATGTATGTGTATATCATGGTATAGCAAATATGCACAAACATTTATTTATTTACTTTTTTTTTTTTTGAAGTGCTAAGTTTTCATTATTACATTTTTCTTTTCATAGAGTATATCTGAAAATAAGTAGATGGCTGAGCTGTGGGCAGCGGAGCCTGTTGTCAACTACTCCTGCAAAGATAGGGAGAGCACAAACTCCCCACTGCTGTGCTGTGTGATTTGATAGCTGTGCGGATTCGAGCACAGTGAGATCACCGTTTCACGTGTCTCCGTGCACGAAAAAGAAAAACTGCCTGTCTATAATTGTACGCTTTTTCCTTTTTATCAAAGGTACTATTTACTTTTTAACAAAAAGTCATGACTTTGGTTTGCAGTATGGTTTCCTCTGATGACTTAAAATCAGTCTAAGCATTGAAGCATTTAGTACCTCACTAACTAGTGTAGTGCCAAAACTGCAGTGAGTTTTCTTTCCCTTCTTTTTTTTTTTTCTTTTATTTTTTTTTTTTAGATATACTGTTTGCTTAATTAAAAAGAATAAAAATGTTTTTAACAAAAATCTGCATATGAGCTTTTTCTTTTTTTGTCACATTTTTATCAGGATATAATATCAGAAACTGGACACACACACAAAAAAAAAACCTAAGTCAAAGTGTGCAGCATTAGCTTCAGTGTTGATATTTTTAGAACGTGTTTGTTCCAACATGCAGAACATTTGATGCCTGCTCACAGTGTTTCAGCTCTACAGGGGGATTTGTGACCCTGCTTGAAGAAGTATGTCTGTGAAAAGGGGGGGAGGAAATAATTAATGCTCATATTTTTATTTATCATATTAATAATGCTGAATGACACCTTTAAAATTATTATTTTTTTAATTTAAGAATTTATTTTTTTTACATTTAATTAGTTACATACATACATACATACATACATACATACATTAATTATATAAATAAATAAAAAATTCTCTTTTTTTCCCGTCCTTCGCGGAGACTGGTTAAATACGGGGCCGCCATTTTTCGCATAAACTATGCGTTACCATGGTGAAAGCAAAAAAAAAAAAAACTGCTGCGC
>VOQK01012406.1:15639-28574 GCA_015052645.1 Benitochromis conjunctus
CATATTTAACTATAAAATGAAAAAAAAGAGATAAAATTTTATTTCAAATATATGTGTGCGTGTGTATAAAATTACATTAAAAATTAAGAAAACAAAATACATGTAACATATAATGTAATTGTAATAATGTATGTCTGATTATAAGGGCATAATCAGGAAGAAAAGATGTAGTCTATTAATTACTATGTAATGGAAAGGGGGTGGGACCAAATAAGCTTATGCTTCTTCCTGCTCCTTTTTGAACATGTTTTTTTGTAGTTGTGGTTGCTTTGTTTTCCTTGTTTTGCTTTGTTTGTTTCTTTTTATTTCTCTGTTGTTTTTTTGTTCAAAATAAACATATATAACAATAACAATAACAATAACAATAATATTGTAATACAGTGTTGGTTAAATTACAACATCCAGCGTGTCTCTTTGTCAAGCGCCAGTTTACTGCTAACTTCAAAAGCATATCTCCTGATGCAATGTAATGCTAAAAGCACTCTCCTTACTCTATTTTATTATGTAGATGATTCATAAAGGGAGAACAATAAAGCAATGTGAAGGTTCACTGAATCCTTGTTATATTTTATAAAGAGTACAACTGGTATAAATTGTCTTAGAACATTTACATTTAATCCACTTTGCGTATCACCATTTTTAAATCTGTATTTTACACCATTTGATTGGACAGTCTTCACCAGCCTGTAATTTTAAGTCAAACTGTGACTGTATACGTTTTTATTTGTTCCTTTAAATTTTGTTTGTTTTTTAGAAAGACTGACTTCTTTATCTCAGTGCAATGAGAAGTTGTACCTGACAGCTCGGGTCTGTTGTCACATAGTAAATCATTGTTCAGAACGGAACAATGAAATCGACGCTGCTTGTTTTCTCCCGCAACATGTGATCTCTGATTCATTGCATGACATGCTGTCAGTCTTTGCTAATGTTGACACCCTCAACAAACAAAACACATAATGTTCCAATGTCCATTTCATTTATTTCACAATGGAGATTCCAAGACAAAAGTGCGACGTGAATCATCTAGACATTTACATCAAATTTCAAATAGCCAGTCATGCCTTGCTTAAACACCAAGCCTTCGAAAAACTCACTAAATCTAGTGTATGAAAGTTGGATTAAAGAGTTTTCTTTATTCCTTCATTCTAAAACCATGGAGTGAAAACGTGGAGGGAATTGAAGAATATGCCAATCACAAATCAAGTATTTAGCATAATCTGAGTTTCAGGTTTCACGTACAAAGCTTTAAAAAATACATTTACAACAGATTTGTTAAAAGTAAAATTCCTCTTGAGACCATTTCAAATATGGACAGATCATTTTAAGCTCAGGGATGAATTCATACTTTAATTAACTCATTGAGCATGTCAGTTAGGATACATGTATGCGCTCAAAAATGTAGGTAAAGATCAGAAGTGAAACATTAATGGACAACTATGTTAGATTGTTCGCATTTTGCTGTAAATGTGTTAATGCCTGTGGGAGTGTTACCTCCTTTACAGAAACGAAGCTCTAATAGTGGTTAAACTGCAAACCATCACTCTATGATTGAAAGAAATAAGAAAAAATGAAAAAGAAATTTGTATATCTATCTAAATGCAACTCAAGTGTTGCTGATCCATGTATCACGAAAGAAAATGTAACATTGTAAACACAATCACTGTGGAAACATAGACAACAAGCGACGCGTGCATCTATTAACAGGTGAAATGTGGCCCTGACGATGCCTCTAATGTCAATCCCATCATTCCCTTGTAGTGGCTCTAACTTTAGCTGAATAAACGGTTGGATCAATCTCAAAGTGATCATTATCTTAGCTTGGGTCATCAAGTTGCAACAGATGAAATAAAAGGCCCATTCCATTTATCGTTGGGCTTGTCCTCTGTAGGAACTAAGATCATAATCCTCCTGCTTCCGTTTTATAAATGTTTATATGTGAGAACAAACTAAAAGTCTAACTGTGGCAAGCTGCAGAAGCAAGTCGTTGTCATAAAGGTTTGAAATATTTAAATGCTGTGGTGCTGGTTTAGCTCACACGATGAACAGGTATGCCACAAGGTTGAATGCAGTTCTGTTAAACTCTAGCCTAAGGCCCTTTGCTCTATGTCTTTCCCTTTATGTTCCTTCTTCTCTCGACTATCTAATTCAGGCAAAATAGATACAGTATATAGCAAATATTGTAATGTCAGCTATCATATTAGGTCATGTTACCAGTTACTAGTATGGTAGATGCCGAAAGATTTGTCTTTAAGCCAGCATCATTGGCGTTGCTTACTTTAAATATCTTTTTTTTTCTCGAAATGCCGCAGAAATATATTAAAAGAAACTTAGGACAAATCACACTCACACACAAAAATGCTTTTTTTGTGTGTGTGAGTGTGTAATAAAATTCATGAACTGAGCTTTTAAAGAATCTTATATGGTTAAAAGTTACAGTGAAAATAAATCAAACGTTATGATAATATCATTCCTGCTTCTGTTTAGATAGGTCATTTCATTAGTTATTTACACTCATCCATCTTCTTTAAACCACATTTAATTCTGAAAACGTGTGATTCTCACTTCTCATGCATGTATTCTGAAAAACAACATTGAAAATTGTGAGGTAGGCTAAAGTGATAACGTCATTTTTGTTTGAGTGTGTTTCCCACTTTTCATGAATTTGATGTTTGGACATATTGAAATGCACGAAAAGTAAAACGAAAGTAAAATTAATTTTCCTAAAAAAAGCTCGGCGTATATGTGAAAGCTATGTGATTATACGTTTTTGTTTTGTGTTTTTTGTTTTCCTCCTGATTTCCTCTTGAGTTGGTGACTTTTTTTAGGACCTCTTCCATCGAATGGCAGAGAATATGGCATGGAGGAAGTAGAGAAGAGTGGCCACATAGGACATGACCTAAAAAACACACAGAAACACAGATGGATGTTGAAGATGGTCACTTTGAGGTAGAAGACTTTGGACCACTTTAGAGATTTGCACTTCAGTTTCATTAGGGATTTTCCTTGTTTGAGCAATTAAAACAATTAAAACACATATAATTTACTTGCGTATTTTCAGTATCTTCCATAATTAATTTTTAAATTCCTCGACATAAGAGAAATGTGTTCTTTTAAAACTACTTTCAAAACTACCAAAAGAGTTGGATCATTTCAACATGTTGCACTAAAATTGTCAGGAATTAAGTGATATTGCCAGAAATACAAGAACAAGACTCGTATAAGTTATTCCCACTTATTTTAGTAAATAATGATATAATGTTACCATCAAGTCATTCATTCATTATAGAAGAACTTTACTTATTTTATATATTGTTGAAAAAACACAAATAAATAAACAAATTGGGGAACAAATTTTTACTGACTACTGACAAATTATACAATGCATGTCAATACTGAATTTTAATTTGGATATCTCATCCTTCAAGATCTGAGAGTTTCCTTAATGTTTTGAACAATAAGTTTATGTGTTTTACGTACCACTGCAGAAATGTACAGTCGGTATAGTTTGAGCGTTGCATCACCTGGTAGAAGTTTATAAAGTTCACCAGCCGAAAAGGTGTTAATGGCCAGAGCCACTGATGCACTGAGGAAGAAAACCACCGCCACAAAATGATAGCCTGCGTCCTGCAAAAGGGAATATAGAGAAAAAATAATACGAAGAAGGACATTTAAAATAATAATAAGAGAGAAAGAGGGAGGGGGAGCAAAAGGGAAATTTTTCAAACAAAGTGGGGACAGGTTGATGGACCGTGTCAAACTTATAAATGTGGTATATTTTCAGTTTTTGATATCTAATATGTCTGCACACATTTCTCAAGATCTACACTACAGTCACACGAGAAATGAAATGACACCATTTATTATTTATTACGTCTAAGTTTTTGCGTAACAAGATATAAAAGAAATCTGGTCCTGAGCCGGTTCTAAAATTATTTAAATATAATCTCAGATGAACAACAACATATTTATTTATCAAAAACGGAGCCTACTTTTAGCCCCAGTAACTTGAAGTAATAATTTCCTGTATGACTTTATCAATTTTTTATAATATATGGAGGAATTTTGGCCCACTGTTGTTTTACAACAGCTAATTGTAAAGAACAGTAGGCATTCATTGAGGTTTGTAGGCATTCATCATCCTTTCACTGCTGTACATGACAGGTGGTAAAAAACGCTTGTGGTGTAATGTTGTGTCTGGTTTTCATCAAACATGGTGCTGTGCATTTTGGCCAAGCATCTCCCCTTTCTTGTGTCTTGTGGTTTGCACAGATGCAATTATACAAAACTAAAAAAACTGTGCTTCTGTTTTCTTTAGAGAGAGCTGTTTGTAGTCTGCCATTGCATAGCGCTGCCTGATCTTGGAGTGAATTTGCTGGGATTTCCATTCCTGGGTAGATAAATAATTGGTCTTGAAGGGTTTACACGTAAAGTAAATACTCTTTACTCGCTGTATAATTGCTTCTTTAAGAACATTGCTGATTCCTCTCATGCTTCATATCCCGCTAACACATAACAATGCTCCAGCCTTGTAAACTTCCAAAATGTCTCCTTTTCCAGAGGTAGCCACACTTGCTGATGCTCAATCAATCAACAAATTTTCATTACTTACCCTCTTAATTCCTATAAAAACATTAGTGGTGTATTTAGCTTCCATACATTGCCTCTGCATTTTGGCTTATTTTTTGTTAAATAAAAAAAATACAGTTTAATATGTCAGGTGTTGTTCTTCATCTGAGGTTTCATTTACATGATTGTAAGACCTGCTAAGGACAAGATGATTTGGAATTTAAAGGTTTACTTCATCTATCTGCTATTAACTGTTTATCTAATTAGGCTATTAAGCAGTCAGTGGGAGTGTCTAACCAAGGCTGGCCAGATGCTGCTCTGATTGCCTCCGCAGAGGAAGATGAAGAACCAGAGTGTGGTCATTACGAAGCAGAAGACAGACACAAACATCACCCAGCCCAGAGGGTTAGCCGGATCCACTTTAGCCGATGCCACCAGGATCCACACCAAACCACCAAACACCTGCAGGGTCACACAGAGGAGGGGGAAAGAGACAACGATTGCAGTGATAAAGTTGAATAATTCATCAGTGGTTGTCACAGCTCATTTTTCTAATTAGAAAATGAATTCTTAAACCTCTCTGCTCTAAATGTGAATGATAAAACAGATAAATTGTTATTTTACTAGTCACAAAATAAATCGTGGACTAGTGTGGAACCACTTAACCCTAATATGAGTGAAGTTCAAAAATGGCTACAATCTGCATTTCCCATAATGCAATTCAATGGCTTCATTTCCACAGAGAGGGAATTCTACACACCCAGTTTTTAAAGTTTATATTATAAATTTATAGCGTTGAGTGTAAGCTTTATGCTGTTTTCCAGCCCTCTGAAAGGTTATTCATGTAAATTGGTACAGTGCCCTTTAAAGTAAGGCTTGGTCGCATAAACACACACACACAATGGCCATGTCGTCACTCTTGGGTGTACTGCCTCAGTCTTTATATCTCCTCCATTGGCAAACATTATGCTTGAAAGAGTCTTTGGTATTTAGATGGAGCATGAACCTCCCACCATTTGTTGCTTGATAAGAGGAACATTAAAATGCTTTACCATGGGTCATAGATAGTGTGCGCAGGTAAAACATTTTTGTTCATTGTCATTCCTTTTTTTTTAACATGCAATGCAAATTTTTCACTGTGTCATGTTAGGCCATCGTCACAGAGGAAATTACTGATTGCTAATGAAGGCTCAGGTGTAAATAATAAAATGTATCCATTTTATTTAGCACATTCAGTTTCAAGATCCTGATATAATCTACCAGCTCACTTTCATGGCTTTCTGAGACACACTCTAAGAATAAACTTGTGCTTTCACACTAGGACAGGCGAACACGTCTGCTATGGAAAAGATCTGTTTTTGTCCTGTCTTTAGATTGAAGGCTTCATCCAGACACTCTTCAAGGCAATCGGCATCCAACCTTCAAGTATCAGGTGTGCAGGAGCAGAGCTAGAGGAAACAACAGCGCAGGCTCAGTCAGTCAAAACTAGCGTCTTGGTGTTCTAGTGAGGAAGTTTTCCACAAGTGGCATCAACAAAAAAGCCCTTCTGCTTCTCAATAGCATATCATATCTTCTGAGAATAAAACAATCTTTTTTAGCTTTATACCTCCTCTCATTTTGGGAGGATATCTGTAATCATTTTTACTATTTTATTAAAAGTGTATACCCAAGAGAAATTTAGTAAATTTAATTTTAATAAGCTTTATTTTCTGTGAAAATCTACAATGAGCATTTTCTATCACTTATTTAATCTTCTGATTTTTCAGTTAGTCAGTCAAGTGAAACGCTGCATTTTAGACAATGCCCGTGAAGAATGTGCAATGTCCTGGATTAAACGCTCCAACCTGCAAACGTTGCTGTACTCTGCTCATTCATCTCAAATGGTCCTTTTAAGTGTATTAAAAGTGAGAAATGTCTCCTCCAAGTAACATAACTGAAAACAACGGCATTTACTTCCTTTTATGTCGTGATTTTCTGGTCTTGGTGGCAACTTGAGGGATGTTAGCATGCTTCTTAGTTGTCAATTTAATTCCACCTTAAAAATTGTTGCTTAAACTATCCACAGCACAAAAAAGAGTAAAAAGATTAATAAAGAATACGTGACATTCATGATTTCATGATTTTGACAATGGTAAGTCATAAATCTGCTGTTTTGGTTTATTTACTACTTGTGAATTTTATTTAAACAATCTCAGAATATTTTTTTTAACTGTTAAATTGTGATGTATCAACTGTCTGTTTGTTTTTTTAAACCTTTAATAGGTGAAACCCTCTTTAAAGAAATTTCTGACAGTTAATCATGAAGGAACTGGAGAACAGAGAGTAGCAAACCACAGGAGCAGGAGCCTGTTACTATGAAAATATTGTGCTTCTACATACAAACATTATTTTAATATATGGGCAAATATTGCATAAGCCTTATCGCAACTTCTCTCACCATACAAGGGAAACCTTATCCATTTCAGATCCATTCCAGGTAAAAGGGAACGCACCTTGTATATGTAAATTTTCACAAAATAAAATAAAAAAATGTGAGTAGCCGCTCGTATTCTCTCTGTGGCTCAAATACATTTGCAGCTTGTTCGGATTGCAGATATAATCGTAACCAGTTTCATTCCAGGAAAATTTCAAACAAAACAAACAAAGTACAAACTTTGGTGCATTATAAACCAAACAGTAAATGGTTTGCATTTATACAACACAAAGCCTAAAGTAAAGTAAAAATGCTATATTATGCTCATTTCCAATTCCAGAGTAGGGCCACAGTAGCTTTGCATGATTCACAGTTTATCCTCTGTCTGAAATAACCTGTTTATAATAACCTCATTTCCCCTTTTTTAAACCAGCTTTCTTCCAAATTACTGCCCCTTAAAAGCAGAAGGATCTGAACAGGTGGGTGGAGCTTCTGTGCTCGCAGTCGGAGCTGTACACCTGACTGTTTACGCTAAGCTTCAAGTTGAAAACTAGTGTTAAATGTGTTTGTGTGTGATGGCAAGCTGGCTTTGAGTGCTGCTTTGAAGCGCAATTTATCAGAATTTCAGTAGTGGGACCACACCTCACACACTCCCCTTCCACTCATATATGGTGAAATGTCCTCCTGCCCTAGTTGCAGTTTGTTCTTATTTCTGTGCCTCACCCTCCCAGCCCCTTTCTTATTTCTCACGTCTCATAAGGCAGGTGTTTTTTTTTCTCTCTAGCGTTTCCTTTTTTTTCTCCCCGCAGTCCTTCACAGTACCTAATTCCAGGAAAATGACTTTGAACGGTTGCCAAAAACTAAGCCAAACCCACCCTCATTCGTCTTTTTGTATCCGTGATGGGTTAAATTTACACTGCCAACAAGAGTAGGTAAACATTATCAGAAGATTTCCATTCCTGAGTAGAATATTGTTTCATGAAAAGTGAAAGCCAACCAGTAATTCATGAGGGTTTATGACTGCTTTGATATACACATCACTGCACTTAAATCTAACGGTTGTAGGTGCCTTTCCACTTGTGTCATGCAGATTTAATCTTGTGTGTTGCACGCATCAAAAGAAAATCTAAAGATAAAGTTTGGGTTTGGTATTTACAGCTTTCGTGGCATTTCAATGAAGGGCATGCATGTCTAAAAAGGTGAAAACTTGTTTGCTTTAATTCTAAAATGTCACAGAATACAATGTTTTTTTTGTTTTAGTTAACAAAACTTCTGTATATGACATTATGAACAAATAAGAAGTACTAATATCTATCCCTGCACTCTCACATTTAAAGTTAAAGCTGTTGTGCAGTTTTTAAGATATTGTGCAAACTTTCTTTTAGGATATATTTATATTGTTTTTCCATGAACTCCACTTTTCAAACATTGGTTCCAGCTGACCAACAAAACGAGATGAGAAAAATTCTTATCTTATCAGCAGAGAAATGAGGAGAAGGTAGAAAAATGACACAAGGTGTTACTTTAAATGATGCTGACCTGATTGAATAAGGAATGACATGAGGAAAATGTGTTAAACAGACATATGAAAGAGAATCAGAGAAAAGGTTGTCAGTGCCAAACGAACACGTCTGAACCAAGAAAGAGGGTAAAACTCAACATGTAAAAGTAAAACATGCCGCCCAACAACACAAATTACAAAACAAGAAACTCACAAACTCGGGGATGAAGAATATGTCAGGAAAGCTGGTGAAGATCCTTCCGCCTGATGGCAGAACATCACCTGAGGTGGTGGAAGCCATAGTCCAAAACACAGTGTGCAAATACGTATGGGGTTTCTCAGAGAATGTGTAACCTGTTTTAAGGTGCCTTTAAACACTGTCTTTCTCTCTTGTTTTTCCTCCTGCACCTCCCTCTATTTCTCCTCTACTCCACCTCCCCATCCATTCCTACAGCTCAAACTACCAGTTTGACAGGTGCTGTTTTTTTGGCTTTGTTTATCCAGCAGGATGATGTATCATGACCCTCTCTGCATGTGTGTGCTTCTCTGTGCAGTTTTTATGCGTGAGCCTCCATTTCTGTGCTACTTGTTGATGATTCTATATTAACAGTACCAATCTGTTTACATACACACAAAAAGGGATGGTGAAGCAACTTTGGATATAATTAATTTGGGATATAAAAGGAGTTTCAGCTGAACATTAAAGTAATGCCCCCTTTACTCCAGCTCACACTGAAATATGATCACTTAATCAAGAAAAAAAAAACACGGTGGAAGCCAAATGCAAATGCTGAGGCTTCCCAAACCAGTTGGTGACATGGTTGCTGCTTTCATCTATAAACACTTTATACTTAAAATACAATGTTTAACTGCTGTAGGTAATATAATAACACATTTTTATCCAGCTAGTAGTCATCTGATCAGCCTCAAACCATCAAATTGTTCCCAAATTAATTTTGCAGCATCACAACAACACCAGAAATACAAACAAGAGAATTCACTGCTTAAAAAGAAATAGGTGTTCTGACCTCAACACAGTATAGGTCTCGAAATCTTTCAGCCAAACTGGGATTACAGATAAAGTCATAAAGCATTTGGGCATGTTGCTCGGAAACTCATTGTCAAGTACATTAAACATGAAAGTCATTCCACATGTGAGTTGACGATGTTTTAAGGCCCCGATGCCACTTTTTATGACTGACCTGTTAATCGTGTAGTCACTGACATCCGAGTTAATGTTTGCTTTTGACTTTGTGTCTTAATGTGTTTGTGTAGGATCCGACTGAAGCGCGTTCCTCTTAAACGAGCATCTTTTATTAGCTGTCTGAAACTGCAGAAGTTTAGGTCTAAAAGACTGGGCGAGGGATGGATAGACTGAAGGTTTGTTTGGTTTGTTAACACAGAGTGCACATACGTCTGAACAGGAAAGAATGAAGACTTAAAGGATCAAACGCACAGATAGATGGAGAGGTCTGAAACGAAACAAGAGAACAAACATGAGAACAATCCGCGGGAAAGAGGGAAACTGGGAGTGGCAAGCGTTAGAATAAATAGGTCTTTTTGTGCTTTCATTTCCAAGCATGTCATCGAGTCAAACTGTTTCCAGGATTAGGGATTAAAACACTTCACAATATGTAAAACATCTTGTGTGAGACAAGCTCAAGACCCTTCCACCTTTTTTAATCACTGTCTGTAGTCACCAAGCCTGTTTGGTTGCCACAAAATAAATAACAAGAAACAACATGTGAATTTTTATTATTACTGCTACACATGCATCACATGGGTGACCGTGAATTTTACTTCCTATCATAGATACATTGATTAAAGGTGGATAATCTTTTTGAGCTGTAAAATCTGAAGCCTAAATATATTTGAAGAATTTTAAAAGAATTGTGATACAATGTTTTAGTGCTAATTCAAATCAGGGTTGCAGGTGAGCCTATCCCAGCTACCACAGGGCAAAAAGCAGAGTATACCCTGTACAGTGCGCCAGGCTGTCACAGGGCTAAGTGGCAGACAATCGTTCACATATACATTCTCATCTATAGACTATATAAAATTACAAATTACAAAAGGACCTTCGTGCAATTTTAATATTGGGCGGTGAGTCCCTCTTTAAAAGTAGCGTTCAAACATTCCACATGCATGTTTCCTCTTTCAGTGAGAGATACTTGTTTTGTTCTGCTAATGCTGACACACCCTCTGTCAACCCATTTGTCCGTTACCCTCTGCTAAAGCTAATATGTGTGTGGAAACACTCCTGTGTAACAACAAAACATGAGGTCAGCTACACTATCAAGTGAAACTGAAGCTTTGGCCATGGTGATGTGATCCTAGTCAAACTGACATACAGAGAAAAATGCTGTTCTATTTGATTTTCCAGGCAAGAACAAGAAGCAGAAACTTGTATTGTTATTTGGGCGGCAGCAAAACTGCATTTATAGATAATATATTTTATTCCGTTTTATTTGGACAAATAACCCTACCGAGAGTTAAATAATAACAATAATAATAAATAATAGTATTAAATAATCCTTATATGACTAGTATTACAGTATACATATTAGTATTATTCACAGAAATTAACCCTTATTTAAAGTTTTCTAAATGAATCACTCAAACCTGAAAGGCACTTCACTCAAGGATAAACCAGTATTGTGCCTACACATAACAATGAACCAGATTTTTTTATTGTATCTTTAGGCCCTTTGCTTCTAGCTGCCTGTCATAAAAACATATCATTTGTTCCCATTTCTTTCTTTAATTTGAAAAAACACTAAGATAAAAATATGCTGCTTGATAACCATAAAATAGAATTTTGGCACCAAGGTGATTCCCGAAACACTATTAGCTCAAAAACCTAGCCTCTCATGGCACAGTGTGTCACGTGTCCTAAAAAAACCAGAGGAAATTGAGCAAGTGGAGGACAAAAGAAGAAGTGGCAACATGAGAAGCTTGAGAAATATCAAGTACAACACTACCATATTCAGAACAGTAGGAAGGATTTTGAATGCCAACCTGGGCATGCATCCAGTAAGGGCCCCCAGTTTAGGTCCTCCCATGCTACCCAGGCCTATCTCAAAATATGATTAAGAGACACATAACTGAAGCCATGTTGCCCTTTGCCCGTATGCTGAGGAACCATGGCACACTGATGAGAAGTGGGCTACTGGAACAAGCTATAAGTGGACAAGGGATGAGAATAGAGGATTGTTGGAGTGCTAATACGCATCTAATCCCAGCAAAAGGTGATACATGAAAAAGATGAGGACCCTACGGATTCTTTTACACTCAACATCTACACAAACATTGAAACAACTAGTAGCTCAACATTTGGAATAAGCAAGTGCTGTCACAACTAGAGATACAGAGGTACAACACAAATGTTATAGCAAGGCAGAGGTATAATCATGCTCACACTCTGAGATTGGGAACCAAGGCCTAATGAAAAGAAGCCAACATGAAATATGCTCTCTCTTTCTAGTCCCTGTCAGTACTTTTGCTACAGCATTTTGTATCAACTGAAGGCTTTTCAGGGAGTTTTTAGGACAGTCTGATAATAATGAATTACACTAGTCCAGCCTAAAAGTAATTAATGCATGAACTAGTTTTTCAACATCGCTCTTAGACAGGAGGTTTCTAAATTTAGAGATATTGCACAAATGCAAGAAAGCAGTCCTACATATTGTTCAATACATGAGCAGGACTTGGCAGAAACACTAGAGGGCCAAAACACCAGCTGCTGGTATATATCCTTCCTTCATCGGGGTAAAAGCACATTAAACAACTTAAAATCGCAATCTTGTTCATGTTTGTGGAAATGATTTTTTTCGTCATCTGACTAGTTTTACTTTAACCTGCACAAATAGTGCATTATAGATGTGACTTTGTGGCAAACACAATCTCAGAATAATTGTTTATCTTGCAGCTATCATATTGCAACATAAAACCCCCTCAGTCATTACCACCAGACAAACACACAAGAGGGAAGAAGCAGTCTTAAACGAGACACACCTTGCACTAGATCCTCGAATCTGGATCTAGTTACAGGATACGCACACACACACACGCATGCGCGCACACACAGACACACACACAAAGAGAATGACAAAAAATGCATTGTATTTTGTGTCCTAAGCGTGGACAACAAACCCACTGCACGTCCCGGGACTCAGGACTCCCCCCATGCTGTGAACTCTAACCTCAAGGTAAGCAAGAAAGAAATGGTTGAACAAACTGCACGTATACATAGTAAACTTAGCCTTTTTTAATTTACACGTTTGCTCTACTAAGCTTCATAGGATTCATTCTATAGTTGACAAATGACCTATACCCTCTGGAGGATGGCAAACATCAATGAATGAACATGCTTTAATCATAACTGCATGTTAAGATCTGTTGACTAGATATGTAATAAACACACTGTGCCTGAAAATGCCTGAAGCATTTTATATC
>VOQK01012417.1:14613-28494 GCA_015052645.1 Benitochromis conjunctus
TTTTTTTTTTTTTTTTTTTTTTTTGCACACTGCGAAGTGTAAGTGTACAAGCCAATTCTGGTTTTGTCTATGTATGACCGCCCTGGTTTAGAAGTAACACAAGAGAACTTTTTAGAGCTGCAAGCTTTGGTTTCCATATATTACAGAAGAGTGAGATAAAGTGAAAAGAAAACTGTGTTACACAAAATGTTTGTCAGCGGTTCTTTAGTCCTGTATTGACTTATGCCAGCCTTTCATAAACCTCCTCCAAGGACAGTGAGTACACACAGAGTACAGACCATACGTGTACAGCATCGCACTGCAAATTCAGACATCTAAAAACACGCACTGGACTCAAAAGAAAAAACTGAAGAGCCCAAAATTATTATAGTTGAATTCTTATGGAAATCTGAGACGCAAAGAGTCTGGAAATGTACATAAACACATGCTTTTAGCCTCTAACAAACTAACCCATATTATAGACTCTGCCTTTGTTCCCTCAGACTTTAACTCTTCTTACCACTGGAATGATCTGAGAGGGAGGAAAGAGAGGTGGAGAGACAAAACGGAGAAATTGTTGCATGTTTAGCTACTGTAGTTCTCCTCTAGGATATCATTAGCTATAATTCTACTCTCAAATGGTAACCAGATGACAGTGAGCGCACAGACACACACGTACACACACACTAGAGCAAACGGTTTCAACCACATATTTCTTAAACTCTCTACTTGCAGCATTTCCTATTGCTAGTTAAATCTCATTATAAAGTGCTGTTAATAGTGTTAAAAAAACAATATGAGCAGTTTCTATCAGCTAAGAGAGACGGTGATCGAGAGACAGGAAACGAGAAATGTAGAATTGCCTCTCAAGCAGCTGCATGTGTGAATATGCTATCTGCAGGTAGCAGCCAGTTTAAGGCAGATCAAAGTGAGGACCCACACTGTCCTGGTCCCCAGCCGGAAGACCTCTCACCTCGAGGCAGGCCGTCCTAGCCCTGTGGACGTGACAAGGATGGAGGGGAGGGACTGCCTGCACAAGAGCTGATAGAAATGGAGACAGATTTTTATCTGCGGATCTGATCACATCTGTATGTTTGTAAGACAAATACAGCTTTTCAAAGACTACGATACATTGGAGGAGATGAATGACGTAGCTGCGCTACAATAAATGACGAAAAAAGGATTAACCCCTTTTATCACCTCTGTCTATAGTATTTAATTCAGACACTTAATTTTATTGACCATTGGACAATTAGGGCTAATAATGAGGATTCAGACTCATGACAGGTGAATGTGAGGAATATTTTTAATTTGAATTTTATATGCTTGAAGTAGTCGGTAATAATGGAGCTGGCAGTGATGAGGGCTCGAGCCCTGCTAATTTGGAGGCAAAGCTTCCTTTTAAAACATTCATCACTTGTTTTAACCGAAGCCTTAACAAGCCAGAGCTGGCACAACACACGCATTTTAATAGCTAACAATGATCCTTCCTGCAGTCCTCAGTTTTAGTCTTCAGTCGTGGATATGCATGAGTAGTACGCATCCTGATTTTGTAGAAACGCAAATAGCATGGCAATGTAAACTATGAAACTCGAGTTTTTTCAAGTTTAAAACAACATCAAGTCTCAGGTGTCAAACAGCGTGCCAACAGCTGAAAAATAAATCAGCTTGAATTTTACAGCCCTGACTGCGGTGTCTCTTTTATGCGTGTATTGTGTTTTGCGCTTGGGTGTTGCGCGTCCGCCTTCAGGGGAAGTTGACTGGTCCTGTAGCATGCCAAGGACATTCACAGGTTAGCACATAAATCACAGTAAATAATTCACTGTGGAGTTGGGTTGTGAACTCTTTATCATCATTAGCATCTGGGAGTTTTCTTTAGACACAGCCTGCCGCGGTTACAGGACTGCCTAAAACAACCAAACGGATTCCTCCAGACTGTTACCTTCAGGTGTTCAACTACACCAGGAGTAGTTTGAAACAACAGCACCTCCGCCAGCCAGTTGTTCTGACTTTGGCACACAGTAATCATTATAGTTAGTGGATAGTGCTTGTTATTTCCCAGCCAGCTCAACTATAAATTGAAGAAGAAGAAAAAAGGAAAACCTGTTTAGAAACCTATTTCATGTAGGTACCAGTGAAAGATGGGATGCTATTATAGCTCTCATTTCCTGCATCATTCCCCCTTGCTACTACTTTCCTGTCGACTGTCTAATTTCCTATCAATGTTAGTAATAAAGGTAAAAAATTAAAAAGAGATCTATGTATCTTAAATTGAACTACACATTCTGAAGTTTTAATGTTAGCATTTTAGATGCCACCATGTTGTTTTGGAGCCAGAAGCTGCCATATTTGGATGAAAGCATTATTAGCTAATGCTAGCAAGCGTGCTAGTACGCTGCATACACAAAGTTTACGGCTAAAGCTTACACATGTCCAGCTAATTAGTGCTTAATAACACGCTAAACTAGCATTTCATGTAGCTGAAATAAAGTGCAAAGTCAGTTAATATGTTAAAAACACCTCATGTATACATCAGTTTACCTCATGTATGCTCAGTTGTAGGGGCTACCTTACAAAAGAAAACACCTTGAGGCAACTGTTGTGTTTTGGTGCTGACCTGAATTGAATTGAATTGAACTGAAAATTCCAAAAACATGACTGCAAAATGTGACTGTACATTTTGAACTTTGAACTGTATTTTCATGCGTTTACATCTTTTCCTATTAATAAAGACTCACCTCCATACTACACCAAAGTAATTAAGTAACGGATGAATAATTAAATGACAGAAAAGTGTCCGTATTTTAACTGTCTGCTATATAAAAATGTCCTTTTCTCCAATTTCACACATTTAGCATGTAGTTTCACCGGTCTGGCCCACTTAAGATCAATGTGGGCTGCATGTGGGCATGATGTAAAATGAGTTTGACATCACTGCTTTATAGTAACATTAGCAGGCTATTCGTCAACAAAATATAATCTACAAATTTAATAGTAGCATTTAAGAGGATTTAATTATTCTAAAGATTTGCCTAAAATCAGGTCAAATGCCATTGTTGATCCATTCATAACAATTATGAGTTATGAATATGGAAGAAGTATATGTTGCAAGGAAGGAAAGTAAGGAAATGAGAAATGTTAACAGGGTGGAAATGTGGAGAATGGAAATAGAGAATAAAGATTATAGAAGTTCGTCTGCTATAGCATAGAAAATGAAGTGCATGTCTTCCTTTCCCTTCTGCTTTGTAACAATTCTGGTATGATGCTTATTGAGTCGCTCCATTGTTTCTCTTAGTTTATTTATGTTGCAAGGGCTTTCAGCCAAAAGCAATAAATTTAAAGCTGCCCCAAGGGTGGCATTACAGGACAGGTTGTTGAGAGCAGAGGAGAGAGAGCGAGCAAGAATGACAACAAAAGCCGCTGTCAATACAAGACAGCAGGCACGTAAAATCAAAATACAAAAACGTTCCTCAACGTTTCATTCACAAGCCAAGCCAAACAAATAACTCTCCTGCCTGTGTCTGTAAGGAAATTAGAGTTGGAAGTTTTTTGTTTTTGTTTTTTTTTGGTGGGGTGGGGTGTGGGTGGGGGGGTTAAGCAGTTTCTTTGTTAAACTTAGTTACTAGCAGGCTTAAAAACTGCATCAGATGAACATTATCTGAGTCACATGCTAAAGAAATAGGAGACCCGAGAGATGCATCTGGCTCTCCAGTTCATCCATCTACTGTTTGCCAAAGCCTCAACAGTAATGGTCTCAGTGGAAGGGTGGCTGTCGAGAAGCCATTCTTAAAGAAGAGAAACAAGATCTGGACTGAGAATCAGCGGCTACGGGCCTTATGGAGTCATGTATCTAACTTGGGTTTGTGTTTCAGCCAGTGATGTTGGGGATCTTGTCAAAATTGATGGAGTTACGAACCCAGAAAATTACGGTCAGTATGATGACAATGATCCCAAACACATTTCCAGTGCAGTAAAAGCACACCAGGATTGGCCTCCCCAGAGCCCAGACCTTAACATTATTGAAGCAGTGTGGGATCACCTTGACAGAGAACAGAACAAGAGGCAGCCAACATCCAAAGAACAGCTTTAAATGCTCTTCAAGAAGTCTGGAGAACTGTTGAAGAATAAAGGAGGTCATACCAAATTTAAACTTTCAAGTTAGACAAAAACAGAGTTTGTACAATTGTAGCTATTTACTGTATTTCCATGTATCCTTGCATATGTTTCGGTAAATCACTGCACTTCCCCGTTTTCCTATGAAAGTATAAAGAAATGAAGGGTGGTTCAAGACTTTGCACCGTACAATATGAGATTTTACACACCGTGTGAGTTTTAAAATACTAAGTGATTTTATTTTAAAATTATTTGTGAGAAGCAAACTGTTAGCCCCATTATTATTTATACTATTTATAACAACTTTATATAATAAAAGACGGCATTTCTACCGTTAGATTTAAGTAGCAGGAAAAGATAAATCGTTCAAAATTAGCAGTAACATGCTGATCCTGGATCTTTTGTATCTGACCATCTTGTCAAGTTAGTATTCAGAATCTATAAAAGTCCTCTAGTACAGGATTTCCTTCATGTTTCATGACACTCATTGCCTTTCATGTAACTTAGTCTGTAGCTGATGCATGCTAACAGTACAGACTGAGGGGATTTAGAGCTGCCACAGTCGCATATACAGGATGATCTGTGATAAGAGGCAAAGATGTGAGGTCCTGACATTCATGTCTCATTTAATAAGTGATCAGAGGCCAGCGCCACAGATGCTAAGACAGGTACATCAAAGAACTCAGGGGTCTTGCTACTGGAGGATATGGAGAACACTGCAGGATCAAAGTGTCGGAGAGTGAAAAAGGCAGAAAAACTGTAGTACCCTATAGAAATTAACTGCTGCTGCAGCAGGTTTTAAGTGCATATAGCTGTGCTCTTGGCAGCTCTCAGAATAATGAAAAAAGGCTTCAATAATATGTTCTCTCTACATCCAAATACTCTGTGTGTGAGTGTGTCTGTGTGATGTTTTTTATTATATTTATGAAGACCCGCAAATAGCGTATACATATTTTTATGAGGACATTTTGCTGCTTCTAACAGTGAAACTTTACAATCCGTAATCACAACCTTAAGATTACCTCGTTCCTTAGGAATAAGCGCGCAGGAATGCAATTTATTATGATCAAAGTGCAGGTATGCCATTTTTTTTAAGTCTGTCTTACAACAACACTGCCTTTATGAGTGGAGTTCTGCTGTGTTAAAGAATATGGTTGGTGTCTGCGTTTATCCAGGATGATCTGAAAGTAACAAGCATTAGATGAAAGCTCTCCCTAGACTTACCCCGAGGAAACCTTTAAAGACCGCGTTACTGCTAATTGGCTGAGCCTATTTCTCAGAGGACGATTACCACAGTAGGAGAAAAATTCTGACGTAAAACAGCAAGCTGTCAAAAGAGCCACTTTTCTGATGATTGTGTGCTCAATTGCAAAGATTACTACACATACTGACACGTTTGATTCATCAGGGCCTATTGTGAGCAGCTGCCGTGGGGGTAGGTGTGTCCCAAAAACGACTTAATGCGTTAATCACGACAAACTAAAGGTGCGTGGAGATGTAAGTATTGTAGTATTGCTTCGACAAACACGCACAAAAAAAACCCTTGCTGGTTAAATTTTACTTGACAACTCACCTAATACTAGAGCCCAACTAATTTTTAAGGCTGACACTGATAACAATAGTTAATCATTTAAGAATCTGATATATCACGTTATATATTTTTTTCTTTCAGACACAAACAGTTTTCTCTACCGTTTGTTAAATGAGTCCTATATGGACTGGATTCTTTATTTACACTCTGCCTGACTCTGATTGGATCAGCTAGTTAGCGGGTGTGTTAATTGGCCTAAATACTTTGCAGACTGCCCTCTGGTGGACAAACTATGCAAGATCAACATTCAAAACATGGTTAAAGTGCATTTCCCCCTTGTAAACTTGAATTTTTAAAGTTTTATTTATTAGCAATTATAAATGTTTATACTAATCAATTGGCAAATGGCTAATATCGGCTGATATATCAGTCGGGCTCTACTTTAAATGATGTTTTCCTGAGCTTTCTAAAACAACATGCCACTCAAGAACCAACATAATTAGTTTATCTCATTTTGAGTCTCAAATAATGAGCTGATTCAGACAGCAAAACTATGTGTCTATAGGAAAGTATTCATCTTCTAAAGTTCAACAAGCAAACATATTCAGTGAAGATTGTACTAAGTACACTTGTGAAGCTTTGGGAATTCCTGTGGCAAATTACTTCTCGGGGAAAAGTCTCTATGAAGAGTAGGAATAATTACTGTGACAAAAACCTAAACTCATGGAAATAAGGGGCATATTAATATTGTTTCAAAACATACTTGAAGAATTCTACATCATTTCTTTAAAGACGACTATAAAATTTGAATTAAAAGGGAATAAAATAAATTTACTAATACATTTTTGGAGTTCCACTGCAATATATTTCATGTTTTTGCATACATCTCCATATTCTTTCTAACAAAACAGGTCAAGTCACTGGTGACGTATTGAATACCTCTGTGTGAACGGTCATACATTTCCCATGGTATTATGCTTTCATGCATGCATGTAAGCATGGCTCCAGTCTTTCTCCCAACCCAGAGCCGAACAGAACAGTGCACAATGATGATTAACCCAGTATGTGTGCGGTTAATAGAGTGTAGGAGCCAATCGGTAGTAGGACCAGAGACAATAGCAGGAAGTAACCACGTGAAGGGGGGCTGCCGGTCACCATGACCCTATGGATATTGTTCTGCTGCCTACCAAGATTTGAAGGATGGAGGGGAGGAGTGAAGGACACCATGGAGTGGAGGGTGGAGGGCAGAGCATAAGGATAGTGGTCATAAGTAGGAAAAAGGAAAAGGCACACTGGAGGAAACAAAGGGAGAAGAGGTAACAGATAGTAAAAATGACATGAAGGAGACGGGTTTAAGGTTAGCTTAAAAATACAGGAAAGAACAGCAAATGAGTGCGAATGAACTGCACGTCTCACACAAATTGACAGCTGACACGCAGACCACCAAAGAAACCCACCCCGCCCCCAGTGTCATTCTATAACCGGAGTCCTGCTCTGCGGCACGTACACTTCCACACTGAGGGGCCAACCAGTCTGTAATATCTCAGCTCCAGATTCCTGCTTTGTTCTCCGTTTGGACGGCTTTGTTCACAGACCAGAGACCGGATGTCTTCTCAGTGACTAGCTGCACTCTCCTTTTCTCCTGGGTTGCACCCAAGTGCTCTCCTCATTATCTGGTGCCCTTTATTTTTATTTTATTGTTTCTTTTTGAGAAGCAAAATCCTTTTTTTTTACTGAACCAAACACAAAAAAGCCTTAATATTAACACATGACACCACATATTTATCATGTGAACCCACTGCTGTACAGTACAGTACAATGTACAATATACACTCAATGGATACTCTACTTGCTAGTAACAAGTTAAACCATTTTTGCCTGAACTTCATGGCACAGGTTCAACAAGGTGCTGCAAACATCCCTCAGAGATGCTGGTAAATTCTGACATGAGGCCTTTTAAGTAGTGGTAGTAATAGAACTCCTCAACATGCTTAAGAATCCAGTTTGAGATCATCTGAGTGTTGTGACGTGATGCATTATCCTGCTGGAAGCATTGCTCATACAATTACACTGCCACCACCAGCCTCAACTGTTGTTATGAGGGAATATGGATCCATGCTTTCATGTCATTTACTCCCACCATCTGAATGTTGGTGCAAAAGTCAAGACTCATCACGGCAGGCAATGTTTCTCCTTTTATTGTCCACTTTTGGTGAGCCCGAGTGAACTGTAGCCTCAGCTTCTGTTCTTAGCTGACAGGACTCTCACCCAGGGTGATCTTCTAGTGTTTATTTGAGTTACTGTTGCTTCACTATCAGGCCGACAGTCTGGCCATTCTTCTCAGACTTCTGACATTAACAAGGCATTTTTGCCTAGAGAACTGCTGGTCACTGGATATTTTCCTCTTTGTCAGACTATTCTCTGTAAACACTAGAGATGGTTGTGTGGAAAAATCCCAGCAAATCAGCAGTTTTTGAAATACTCCGACCAGTCCATCTGGGTCCAACTAACACACCATGTTCAGAGTTACTTAAATCACCCACCTTCCCCATTCTGAGGCTCGGTTTGAACTTCAGCAGGACCTCTCAATCGTGTCTACATGCCTAAATGCATAACCATGTAATTGATTGATTAAATGTTTTCCTGAGAAAATGTTTAAACTTTGCCAAAGGAATACTTTTACACTTTGCTTTCTTACACACAGTTAAATATGGAACAACAGAGAATAAAAGTCACAAGACAACACAGTACAGTAAGTGCATAAACTGTATATTAGGTATGGAATTTGGCTCTGGGTCCGAAAAGTCAACCCAATGCGAAAGTGGCTTGCATTCTTTCAAATGGCCAGCAGGGGGCTAGCTATCTGTTTGCAAGAATAAGTCAGATTGGTCAGCATTAAATGGGAAAATGACCCTACTGCTCACTTGACCGGTTACCTCAGAAAAAACTGTCTATGAGTTTATAAGGTCTCAGTCGCTGGTTTCGAGTCTTATACAACATCTTCAATTGGTAAACAACTTTGGGCAAACAATTAAATGATAGCCCATGTCACGGTGGCCACATCTATGTTTTTGTCTATACCTAATTGCTTAAAATCATTTTACATAGACATAGATTGGATTAAAAACAAGACAATAAGTAGTCCAAGAACCAGCTATTGTTATTATAGTTCTGGATTTACATTTGACAAAATGACAAAAATGTAACAAAAACCTGTCAAGTGTGGATACTCCGATGTTTGCTCGTAGTCAGTAAGGCAAATGACCTCTGTTTTTCAAATGTTTCTTAAAATTAGATTTGATTGCTCCTAAATTTCCCTATTGATGAATTTTTACCCATAATGTGCAATGAGTGACTTTAGTCTTTTTTTTTTCTTTTTTTTTACTCATTTCCATCCCCCATTTTATTTTAACTGCCTCTGTTTTATTTATTTGCTTTTGTGTGAAGGAATTTGTACGTGAGTGTGATTACAAGTATTCTTTTTATACGCCCTTTCATGTTTCCCAGCATCCATTGGATACGTGGCATGAATCAAATACTTGCTCCCTGACCCTTGGATGCTTCTGTCGTTACAACCTGAAATTGCACGTGAAGGCAGGTCATTGTGTCTGCAGGCTGACATTCCACAGAGGCCAGTGGAGGTACAGCAGAACCTTAAAGCAAAGGGAGGAAGCCCTTTCTCACTGGGTTGCTCACACGCCCTCGCACAAATGAGAGGTTTTCCACGTCCCAGGGCTATTTGTAAGCACATTGTGGCTCCTGGAAAAAGGGGAAGTGAATGTTGGAAGGAAGTGTGGATTACAGACGGGGACTTTGGATGATGTAGTCCTGCCGTGCAGTAGCTGGAAGTGATGACTCTGGAAAAGTCCATCATGAGTGGAAAAATACCTGATGATATCTTTCTATTTATCTGTGGAGACAGCTTATGTACAATAGTGCAGTTTAGCAGCAACAGGTTTACACGATAAATATATGGAGTTTGATTAATTGGATAGGAATGTGGGAAACAAAGTTGTGTTACATATTTATATTGTCGCAATTATATTTGATGCAATTCCGTTGCCTCTTAATTAAAACTGGCATCTCTTTGCCCCAAGTGAGCACCCAAGGCTAATTTTAACATCTGAGAAGTTGAGAGGAGAGATGTTTCTACGGCACAACTACCAACAACTGGAAAATAATAAGGAGCAACGTCTATTCACAGCTTTTTCTTAAGTGCCTGTTTAGTCAAAATAGTTGTGAGTCAGTGGTTTAATTGTTTCTTCCACAAAGGAGGTGGAACCTTGCTGTGTGCTGCATGTGAGAAAAAACAACTTCGGACAATGTTCAAGACCTGATTCTCAGGGCACTGTCCAGTTTTTGTATGTGAGAACAGCTTTGGTGGAGTGAGGGCAAAGGAAGAACCCCATGTTGCATTACCTCCGTCCAGTTTTCTTCTGTTTTGGAGAAATGTCCATATATTATGCAAGATTTGGTTGAAGAGGCCCTCCAAAAGTGTGCTTTCAAATCACAATACTTTATATTTTATATAAAGATGCACCAATCAACCGACTAGGGGCAGAAATCAGTGACTTTTCAGCATTCTCGCCTGCTGACTGGGCATCCTCACGAATGTCAGATTACGAGCCCGTCCTTTTCATGCATGTGCAACATGCACATAGCAGCACAGGAAAATATTTTTTCTCAGAAGATGCCCCATGAGGAAGTCTGCATGCCTACCAGTTTATTGTGACCAGGAAGACTTGCCTCTAACAACTGCACGTGCTCATCAGCAGGCTTCCAGTGGAAAAGTACTGTACAACTGGAATAACTACTAGTCTATGGGATTTTCAGCTGCCCATGTCTACGACCAAGGATCACCGCTTAAGTGCAACAAGCTGCCAGCAGAAAAGAGAGATCCCTGCACACATAAATACAGAGCCAGGATGCTGACAATATATATTTATTTAATAGAGATTCATGACAATAAAAGCAACTGTACTGAAAAACAAGACTCCCTTTCTATTAGTAACAAAACCATGCTCAGTGGGGTATGCGATTTGTAATTTAATGTAATACCAATGCTTGTTATCAATTAACTACGAAACTTCTACGCATCTAACGAGCCACAAAAACATGTACATACTGTCGAACACAAAACCCCGTGCTTTTCAGTCCAACCAAGGTTTACATTGATTGTGTTTTATTTTACACTGTGGTCTCTTGTGGAAGACTTAAGTACCCTTCCTGTTATCTTGAGGACCATTCAAGACCAAAGAGAATGTCAGTGAATAGCCTTGTTAGTATGAGAAACAACTGGGCATCAGTGGCCTTGCTTTATAGCTGCATGACCCCACAGGGCATGGCTTTGGGATCAGCTTGCCAGGGCTCGATATTCACACAATCGAAACGTGAAAGAGTAACTGGGAGAAGATGAGAATTGCCAGAAACAGCTGAGAAATGTCAGGGAAAACAAAACAGAAAATGTGGCACTCAATTCCCAGCTCTGCGTCTCTGATCCCGATCGCAGCACAGAAACGCAGATGACCCCATCTATCTTTTGGCCCTTACTGAATGAACGGAAACGACAATCTTGGCTCAGAAATGATACAGTGAGGAAGCCATCTCGATCACTCACCTAGATCCATCTTAACCCAAGCTGCGTGAGCGCCGCAGCTCAGCTCAAAGGCCAAGAGGGGAAGGAAAGAGGAAGACACTGTAGCTTAAACACCATGAAAGACGGAGGATATTTTGGCTCAGAAAGCAGGGGAGGAAGAGAGGAGGGTGACAGGGGTGACCTAATGTGAACTCTCGTCACCTCAATGAATCACAAATCATGTTGGAAAACACAATGCTTAATACCTTATACAGAGAAGTATTCCAGCTGCGAAATGACTTTTACTCTGTTGATGCGAGACACGTCACGTTCAGAAACACTGCGGTTGCCCTTTAGACTGCAAGCAATGTAAGTAAGAGTCACTTAGATCCCAATTAGAGAAGACGCTAAACCTCCTCAATAGTTCAGGAACTCGGAATAACCCTTTAATATATATATGTAAGATTACTTTCCCTGTCGAGAGTTTAGAAAAAGTTGTCTTCTTTCAAGTTTCTTCATACTTGAATACTTTTAATATGTTTAAGAAATTTCAGTCTGATTTTAAAAAGATGCAGATTTTGCCTTGTTAAGGGTTTATAATGATGTCCTTCTATCTGCTGATTCGGGCTCTTCTGGACCTCACTGCATTTGAAAATGATCTAAACTAAATGTTCTAAACTAGATTTCCTTATTTGATGGCACCTTTGGTTTCCAAACTGCTCGCCATTCCCAGCTTCCATTTACTGCGGCATCCCTCAAGGACCCATTTTAGGTCCTCTTTTACTTAAATTGTACACACTACCTCTCTTGTTCATAGATACAAATTTTGCTATCACTGTTATGCAGATGACACCCAGGTTTATCTATTTGATAGTGACCACTCCATTAAGAATCTCTTTGACTGAATGATCTGAAATCCAGCAAAAAAAACAAAAAACAAAAAACCTTCAAAATACAAAATGACTTCACTTAACTTAAGGTTATTTTATTTGGTGTCCCAAGCTCCACAAACGTCGTCACTTAAACACTTGGTCGTTTATCAAGATAAGTCCAACCTGCAGTTAAAAATCATGGTGTTTTCATAAAGGGTTATTTGACTTTTAACAATCAAATCAAAATTGTTGTTACGGGAAGTTTTTACCAACTGAGAACCATTACAAAGTTAAAGCCAGTTTTGCTGCTAAAGGCTTTAGAAATAGTTGTCCATGCCTTTATCACCTTTCAGCTGGACTGCTGCAACTTTACCCCAAACCACTCTCTCTCTCTCTCCCTCTCCCTCCCTCAGCTGCAGATGGTTTAAAATGTAGCTGATCAATGCTTAACCAGTATAAAGAAAATAGCAAATCACTATCTGTGATATTTTAAATAGATTTAAAATTTTACCATTGGTTTTTAAAGTTCACAATATATCTGTAATATATTGAAGAAGTTTACAAATCTTTTAACTCCACGTTTTTCTTCTGTGTCACGGAGGTTCTGGCAAATTCTCACATCAGCTCTAAAGGGCTCTCTATTTCTATTTCTATTATATGCTTTATTCCAGCTCACTGTAAATGTTTTCCATTGCTCTTTTATTTGACTCGTTTGACCACTGATAGATTTTAGTTATGTTTTCATTCTTATTTTCAGAGTTCCTTTTCAAATTATTGGGTTCTTGGTGAGCTGGATTGCAAATGAGTATGCCTGGAATCACTCTGGGTTAACTTATGTTGTTGTTTGTGCTATATATACAAAACTGACTTGACAGTATATTTACACTGAACAAAAATACAAACGCAACACTTTTGTTTTTGCTCCCATTTTTCATGAGCTGAACTCAAAGATCTGAAAATGTCAGTACATACACAAAATACCCATTACTCTCAAATATTTAATATTCATACTTTTTATCTTAAACTGTTCAGCACTTTGTTTGAAAGCGCTTTATAAATAAAGTTATTATTATTATTATTATTATAATGTGCAGTTTGATCAAACAGCACAATGCCACAGATGTCGCAACCTTTGAGGGAGCGTGCAATTGGCATCCTGACTGCAGGAATGTCTACCAGAGCTGTTGCCCGTGAAATGAATGTTCATCCCTCTACCATAAGCTGTCTCCAAAGGTGTTTCAGAGAATTTGGCAGTACATCCAACCGGCCTCGCAACCGCAGACCTCGTGTAACCACACCAGCCCAGGACCGTCACATCCAGCATGTTCACCTCCAGGATCGCCTGAGACCAGCCACCCGGACAGCTGCAGCAACAGTTGGTTTGCATAACCAAAGGATTTCAGCACAAACTGTCAGAAACCGTCTCAGGGAAGCTCATCTGCATGCCTGTCGTCCTCATCGGGGTCTGGACCTGACTGCAGTCCGTCGTCGTAACCGACTTGAGTGGGCAAACACTCACATGTGATGGCGTTTGGCACGTTGGAGAGGCGTTCTGTTCACAGATGAGTCGTGTGGCGTCATGAGGCGTATGTTATGGACAACGAACACCGGTGCATTTCATTGATGGCATTCTGAATGCACAGAGGTACCGTGACGAGATCCTGAGGCCCATTGTTGTGCCATTCATCCACGACCATCACCTCATGTTGCAGCATGATAACGCACGGCCCCATATTGCACGGATCTGTACACAATTCCTGGAAGCTGAAAACATCCCAGTTCTTGCATGGCCAGCATACTCACCAGACATG